>QOCX01002929.1:0-19566 GCA_005959815.1 Sarcophaga bullata
TGAAAGAGCATAAGCAATGTGTGTGAATTCTCTCAGTACAATTGTGCTATGAAATGGTAATCCCTGCTTTGTGCCGACGTCTGCTTATTATTGTGACCGGCTCTCTTAATTCAGTTGTATGAATAGTTCGTTCGTGAACTACAAAACTCTAAATTATATACATCTACATATGTACGATATGTATGTACATTCTTAGTCATAGTACGCGTGGGAGGCCAAAGAAATTAAAATTACGGCCTAATTTTTCCAACCCTCCTCTGCTCAAAATTTGCTAGCTTCAAAGGCTGGTATAAACCTTGCAAATTACGGATTTTGCTTCATACGTTGCATACATGATTGGAACTATTGTTATTCAGTTTCTTATTTTTTTATATTTTTGGAAAAAGTTTGATATAGTATTTGTAATTTTATTTTTAAATTAATCTTTTTTTAATCCCACACGAACACAAAATTATAAGTTGAAAAACTAACAATTTGTCTGCTATTTATTTATGGAATCTTTCAAGTTTTATACTGAACAGACTATCCTATTTTTCCGGAGTCATTCATCACCAGCCAGTGGAGTTCCACTTCCTATACCTCTAGAAATGTGCTTGCACCATAACGTCGGGTAGATTGTTTACTTTAGATATCCAGTTCATTATAGTATCCTGTACTGACGAACTTATTTGTCTAAAATATTAGGTTTAGTATTGGAGTTTCTCCCTGCTTTCGGTATGAAGACTACTTCCATTTTACATCTTTCCAATAGTGTATGGTTCATCAGGATACTCGCAAGAAACATCTATTTCAAATGCCTGATATATTCCGTCTGATCCCGGCAATTTTATTTACTTATCTCGGGTTAAAGTCATTTATTGCCCAATTGATTACCTTCACAGATGTAATCGAACTGTAGGCCCCTAGTGACTCGTTTTACAGTTATTAGCATATCCAAGCTTTGTCTCGGTGGAATGTGGGTATCCGCAAGAAGTTTCAGAATCTGCTTTTTGAAATTGGTCTTCCTTAGAATGGATGCTTCATTAACAGTTTCCACATTAAAACAAAATCTCCTCTACAAATCCTTTTTTGTAGTTACCTGGGACACAATCGCAAAGGTCACAATGCGTATTCCTAACAAGAGAAAATTAAATAAATCTATTGTTGGAGAATGAGTGCACCCTCGAAATTCTGACGTCATCAAGGGTTATTTCCAATATCTTTTTTCAACTTCTGGTCACAAAAGAGACGTGTTAACAACGTACATACCATTAATCGTTAGTATAATAAAATAAAGAGCAATTTGTCCCTTCATTGGGGTCTGTGCTGCCACATATAGTTTAAAGAGAGTGGTTTACATCATATCAGTAGGCCAAATTTAGTTCACTCGATCTTTGTAACCACTCTTTTTATTGGATCTGGTGTTGGATGACCATGGAGGCGATCTAGTATATACTATTAATCTCCATCTTTATCGTCTTCATTACCGAAAGATATTGTTTGAATTTAGGAGACTTGGTTCAATAATGATCTTATCTAATTATATAATATACCAGGAAATAATTGTATTCATGGTGACATCTATATATGTCCCGTAATTATCTTTTAATGTATGAAAGCAACAAAATCATAAAACTTGAAAATAAGAGAATATCTAGAAAATCAATTAAATTGATTTCGTTTTACAGATCGCAGGTATATATTTTTAGTACTTTTTATAATTGTAATGACAATATTCTAGATCAATTATTGATCTACGCACAAAGTCGGCGGATTAAAATCTTTGACAGCAGAGCAAGAAACACATTTGGTACAAAACGAAAATAATAAAAAACGATAAACAACTGAAATTTTAAACAGTTGTCTCTTTAAAGAAAACATATTTTTCAAAATTTTAACATACGTAAAAATACGTACTCTTGTCTATATTTTGAACCCAGGACTTAAATTATAAAATAGGCATTTCATGAGATTATTTTTTATTCTATAAAACATAGAATTGTTCTCTCAAATAAAAAAGTTTTTACACTGTTTTGTAATTATAACGTCATATTATATTGGCATCTAACTGCTCGCAAAAATATAAATTTGTCGTAGTTGGGCAGACACAGCTTAGATTATAGTGTCGGCTTTTTCTGTTCTATCGTTAGCATAGCCGTCTTCATCCAAACGTATATATTCTAAACTTCGGAATTTTAGATAGATCATAACCTCACTTATCAGGATATACTACAACAATATTATTGCACCCAACTTTGTAATGAAAAAATGAATACGTCGTAAAAATCCAATATAGAGTCTAAATGCATTTTTGAATGTAAGGAAATACTGGATCTACCACGAACAGAAATTTTTAAATCTATAATAACTCAGTCAATTTATTCAGATGTTGTATTCCACGGCCGTCATTCGACTTAGCTACAGCGTTCACCAAAAAATAATAGAACATAATTATTGTAAATATAGATACTAATAAATTTTTCAATATCATATTGCTTGTAGTGCAATTTAGCCGGATTTTGCTAGCAGAAATCGTATTTCTCTCTCTCAAAAGTGCTTTTTTTTGTCTTTGATAAAGAACATTTCAAAGCTAATAATATCACATTTCATTTATCTAAAATTAACAACAACTTTTTAGCGAGTGCTCAAAATCATTGTGTATAAGCAGAGTTTAAAGGCAGTACATATACACAATGTGATTTGTTCGGTATTCATATTTCTGAAATAAACTTTAATGAATTTTATTCTGAGGATTGAGCTTTGGATAAGCTTGTAAAAAAGAAGAATTTGGTTGCGTTAAAATAATTAAAAATGTGCTAAATGGTAGCCTCCGCTGGCCAAAAATTTTTCTATAATTTCTACAAAAGTTTACACTTAATATTTTATTTTTTTTGCAAAAAAAATTTGCATTTTACACAGTTAACAGCTACACTGAAATCAAAAGAAATTTTATAATTGAATATTGGATCCGCCATTTTATATCTCATATATTTTACCTCAGTTTCGAACTTAAAAACCTCCTACTCTCATTTTCACGTAATTCTGAAGAAATTTTGAAACTGAGTAGCCATATTGAACCCGCCATATTGAAATTCCAAATTATAAGCCGAAAGTCCTTACCATGCATTTAATGCGTTCTTGCGTAACAAGCGTGTGTTTATACTAGTTTATACTATGTTCAGATATGCACTTTTATTGAGTCAGTATTTCGTTACTTGAGTACAATATTTTAAGTGTTCAGACATAATATATTCAATATTCATTTAACAGCTGGTAGCTTCAACAACATTGTTTCTATTTTTGTCGCGAAAATTAGTAGCGAAAAAATTTTTAAAAAAAATGGAAAACAGTTTAATGTTATTCTGTTATGGTTTTTTAATTTGTAATATTTTATAAATAATTTTTTATTATTAAACTGAATATCAATTTACAAACAACATGTGTATTTGAAATAATGAGAATAGAATGACTTTAGTTATCCATAAAAAAGCGAAATTTTCTATGCTTCCTATTTTTGTCTTATTAAAATTACTAATTATGAAGACAATGATGAAAGTTTTATATACATTATTAGAAATTATTGTTGAGAACATTTACATTTTTTAACATTTCAGTTGCTGCGTCCAATCAAAGCAATTTGTTTTAGTACCAGCTTCAATATTCAAGTTTCAACAAAAACAACGGACTTGTTTGCTTGATTAACAAATAAACAAAAATAAAACTACATCAGTATTACCAAAAAGAGATAAACAAGTAGACTAACAAGCAACAAAAACACTGCAGAGACAAACGTAAACAACCTACACTAACAACAAACAAGTAAGCATGCATGAATGTAAACAACATGTTTACATTCACAGAATTCTCGGGAAGGTGAAGACCCGAACTTTCGCCTACAAGAACATTGATCAGACTGTTTACGTCGCTATATAAAAGGCAAATTCTTGTGTGAAGACGCGTTGAGTATGAAGTAAGCAATCGTGGTTTGAAGATCTCCGTTACAATGATTTACAGAACAATTGTGTAATAAATGTTATTGTTTATCGCATAAACAAAGGAATAACAAATAAAGCAATTGTTGTTGTTAGAATCAGTTGTGAACAGTGGCACACAAATTTGTCCGAATAATAAAGAATTTATTTAAAATTAAACACAAATATATTTTTGTTTTTATTTGCAATCTACGAGCTCATATTTCAAACGTTTTTTAAAAGGTAAAAACGTAACAATATTATTACAACTTCCGTATTTATTGCGCAATAATTAATTAAAAAAAGGTGCATATTTGAACAACTTATATGTTTCTACTTTTGTATGCCTCTCATGCATCACTGAAGGAATGACATTATATTATATTGTCAATGGTATCGATAAATATGTTTGTATAGTGCATTACTATTTTCGGATTTTTTTTGCATTATAAAAATGTTATAAATATTTCATAATAAAGTTTGCTATTAATTTAAGAGTAAAATTAATTTTTAACAAATTTCTTTCATAAACAAAATTTGTAAACTAGTTATGGATCGTATTTATGTACTAGATGTCATCTCTGTTCAATTTATTAATTTGTAAGCAAGAACTGTCGAATTACCTGTTTATTTATTTGTGAACAAGAGCAATGAAGGAGAAATTCTTGAAGCTGTAAAAAATTACGACATCTTGTATAATAAGAGTTCAATCCTCTATAGGAATAAATAAAGAGTTAATATTTCCAGGTAAGTACATATATATATGTAATATTATTTGTGTGTTAATTAAATATGTACATTCATACATTCTCATTCAGAGGATGTTTGCCAAGTTCGGTGGAAGTGGAGCAGAAATAGTGGAGAGTCAATGGTAATATAAATGCAGTTCTTACCTGAACATATAATATCTCGAAAGTGAGCTATTTTCCTTTTTGGAGAAAATAATTATTATTTAACTTATGTACTTACTTATTTATTTATTTATTTATAACTTCATTGCAAAATAGTGACAAGTTTATATTTAAGCGAAGAAAGATGAAATATTAGAAGAAACCCGCAGCCAAAAGTTAGGGAATACAAGAATTCAAAATATTGTAACAATAATTTTAATATTTTTAATTACAGACGTTGTTTTCCGAAGTTGAATTCCTTGACGACCCACCATCATCGAGCATTTAAACGTTAAATAGTGTGTCAACCTCCTGCCCCTTTAAAGATCCAAGTGCTAGCCAAAAAGATCGAGACGGGAAAGTGCAGTGAAGCCTTTAATGAGTTTCTAAATAAAATGACTAACACTGCTGAAGATTTTATTGTACAGTAAGTGGCCCGCACGATGGTTTTTTGCAACGATTCGAGAAAATATTTGATACAATGGAACTAGTGTTGTTTCAAAAGCAAAAATTTATATTTTTAATTACCACCAAAAAAATGAATATTTATACATGTATTATTATATTATTATTTTTTATACGTTAATTGTAAACTCCTTTTTAAATGAATACAATTTCCTTATTTTTCACATGCATATATATTTATCCCTTTGTTAGAATGCTTTCCTGGACGAGTTGTTGGAAATTTCTCGTTTCCATACTCCTAATATATAACAATTTTCCTCTCGGTCTACAAATCTGGTGGGCAATAAGTTCCATCGTGCATCTTTAAGTAATTGTAATAATAACTGCAGCGCAAACAACTTTTTCGACGGACTGCGGAGCCATATTAAGGATCGCAGGCAATATTCTCCATCGAGCTGTTAAAACGCCAAAAGTGTTTCCATGGTTCTGCGTGCTCTAGATAATCTTTTGTTAAAGTTTTGCTTCTCACTCAGTAATAAACCGGAATATGGTCTAATAAATTATGGTTTGAGACTAAAAGCAGCATAGCCAACTAAATAATGTGGGAACTTCACGTCACTATTTGACAATATAACGTCCGCTAGGAGAATAGGGTTTGCTGACTTTAACAATTCCAAATTGGGAATTGTTCAGCATACCACCACCATCGCTTTGATTGCCATAAGCATCTATATCGACTACGGTAAACGTGTAATTTGAATCACAGATTGCCATTCCACTGGTAAAATACACTTAAGGAGATAACTTTATAATTATAATAATTTGAGCCAGAACGCGGCTTCTACGCAATTCGACAAAGACATGTAAAAGCCATTTAATTGCTTCCATATAATGTCACACGTCTCCAAAACAATCCGTCTTACCACGATAACTGACATTTTAAATGTGAGTGAAAGATACTGTATGCTAGTACAATGTGCTAAGTAACTGTATAAAAAATTATTGATTTGTTCATTATTAACATACTCCATTAAAAACTTATTTTAAAGTCAATCTGCTGGAATAGCTGCCGCTGAATTTTTCTCAAGATTATCCCTAAAAATGGTGAATAAGCAGTCAAGGTCATTCTCGATATATGAAACTGCTCATTTTCACGGGTTTTTAGCTTATGGAAAGTTGATGCAAAAAACCCACTCACTTCCTGTTCCAAATACAAAGGACGAACCTAAAATCGTCATGTATTCTTTTGAAGCTTTTCGTATGCATTAACAGCACAAAATATTATGTATGTAAATTGAATTATTTCCCTAAATTCTTTTAAAATCACAATTTAATTTGCCATTTTTTCTACAATGGTTTTTTACCACAACAGCTGCAGTGTGTGGAATTTTCAATAAAAAAGCATACAAGAGGAGAAACGGTTCTAATGCAAGAACGCATTCAACGCATGGTATGAACTTTATCGACTTTTATCGGCTTTACCACAGATTAAAAATTAGCAGCCTCAAAACTACTATACTGATTTTCATGTAAATCTGTAGAAATTTTAGAAATTATGACCTAATTAGATCCACCATATGACTTTGAAAAATTTTATATCAGATTTGAAATCAGTAACCTCGAATACCCCCGTAAATCGAATTAATTTTTTATTCAGTGATTGCTTATAATTTTAGCCAGAAAATGTAGTCATATCACCTATAGTACATTGTTACTATAATGGTTCGAAGAAATTAATGAATAATAATTTTATTGCTTCATGAATAATATACATATTATCAGATTGAAGTATTTTTGGAAAACTTAATTCTTATTTTGCTTCATTTTTTAGAAAAGGGACAAGTACTATACTCAAGCCAGTATATCTTTAAATACTTATAGCACGGATCGAAAGCTTAGTATAAATGGAAGAAATGAGAACGTCTCTGTGAATGCAGAAGAAAAAAACTGATGGTTGCTTATATTTAAGCGCAAATCTAACTCGGTAGCGATCGTGTTCTCGCGCATTATTAAGAAACAACAATTCGATAAAAAAATTTTTACTATATATTATATATTTAAACCCTAAAAACAAATAGGTAGTGCGTTTGGTAGTTAAAAAGAATAAACCGCTATACGGCAATAAACATATAAAACCAACATGAGATCAGAAAATCGAATTGTAATCCTCCATAATGAAATGGAAGCATAAATGTTAGTCAGGAATTACAAACCACCTCCACTCTATTGATATGAAGCTATATTCGCCCAACTCGGATAAATTCTGTTAGGATAATTTCTGTCTATAAGACAGAAATTCAGGTCAATAGCGAGGAAAATTAGAGAACTGTAGTTAAATGTTTTGATCCTGGCGTAGACAGGTTATTTTCAAATTTCGTTAGTTACGTATGTTCGATTTTCGCATTTTTTTTTTCTGTTATATTATTATAAAAAAAAAAAAAACAATCAAAAATGGCTGATATTTTTTGATTGTCAAAAATGGCTGACAATTTTTGATTGTCAGTTTGTTTTTGCAAGATTAGTTGTGTTTTGGTGTGCTCTTCGATTTTTTACTATTCGAAAAAATGAGTCAAAGAAACTGTATTAAGTTTGTCATACACCCATGATTCGTCACCAGTTATGACCTTTTTGAGCAAATCTGGATCGTCGTTGCGAAAATCGAACATACATAACTCACGAAATTTGAAAATAACGGTTATTTTTGATCACATCTCGTATAAAATGTCCATTAATCTACCACTTAAACCAGCCATGAAAAATGAATTTGTGGTTAACCAAATAACCTGTGGAGCCAAAGTTTCCACACATATAATCCTTTCGAAGATAAATATGAATATTACTTATCGAGGTTCTATAGAAATGTTGGAACAAAAAAAGAGGAGATTAAGAAGACTATGGCAAGAATGTCGCTTCCCCAATTCGAAGATCCTACTAAAAGAGTGTTAAACAAAGCTACACAATGTCCTGAATGAAGAAACAGTGTCTATTATTGTGCAAATTAAAAGTCTGACTACAGCTTATGAAAACTTATGAAAAAATAAGAAAACCTACCACATACGAAGCTCCAATTCGATTACAAAATGGCAAATGGGTGAGAAATTGTACGGAAAGAGTTGAAGCTTACCATTTAAAAAATGTCTTCACTCGAAATGTTAAAGGTTCGCATATAAGTGCCTTAATAATTGACGATAATGTACAATACCCTTCCAATTTTCATTTTTTCACTTTGAGAACAGCTATTAAGAGTCTGAATGCAAAAAAGCTGACAAAATTACCGCCTTAATTATATAAAACTTAACTACCTCGGCTATACGCTTTATCTTGTTCATATTTAACTCCATTCACGGAGTTGGTTCACTTTCAGCGCCATGGAAGATTTCGAAGGTAATTATGACATTCAAACTGGGAACCGAAGTTATGTCATATCGCCCCATAAGTGTTGTTGTCTATTTTCTCAAAATTGTGCGAACGCATGCTCTTTGACAATTTACTTCAGGCAGTGAATCTGAATGCCATTATTCTCTATAGAAAACATCATAGCACTACTGAAGAAATTTAATTTATAACAAATTTGATTCGAGATGTTTTCGCAAAAAAACAGTGTTATATTGCGCATTTCATAGTCATCTCCCAAGAATTTGACAAGATCTACCACGATGGTTTGATATACAAAATTATAACCCTATTACCCGCTAACATCTCTAAGATCTTCAGAAGATAAATAGAGAACTGATATTTTCACACAAAATCAAATTATAATTCATCAGGGAATACCTAGGGTCCTTTTTGTATATTTGGTTCAACCTTCGCGGATAACACTGAATTCATAGGAACTCACGAAATCCCAGTACTGGCTTTCGGACGACTCCAATCTCCATGTTAATGGATTGAAATGGTTATAAATAGAAAATTAACGTCGATGCGTTGTGTCCACATAACTTTCAAAGTTAAAAAAAATTTTACTCTCTTGAGAACTAATAGCTTTAGAATACCGGAACCAAATCACATTAACTCAAAAAAAAAAACTAAAATTCTCTCATCTGTATTGGACGACGATAAAATTTGGATTTGAATCTGAAGGTGCATTTGTGAAAATTTAGGTTATAAAGCAGTTATAATGCTAATATAGTCAAATGGCATCTAGTTTTGGAAACAGCCTCATCTTGAAATGTAGAAAAATTGCAAAGAAGACAGTCTAAGATTTTAAGAATGATAGCGTACATTGAGAACGACAACGTCCATAGGAATCTCAACGTTCCCACTATGCGGGAAGAAATCAAAAAGGCAAGCACCTCTTATTTAATAAAACTTTTTAATCATCCAAACCACCTTGAAAAAATCTGCCGTTTTTTATATTTGACATAATATTTTTGCCCTAATATTTTTGCACACGAAACGTTGCTTATTGCATTGGCTATACCAATTATATTTATTTTAATTTTTAGAATTTAGTACATATTATTAGTTTACTCGGAAAAATCCAATGAAGAAAAATTAATTAGAAAGCCGGTATATTTTCAGAAAAGGATATGAGAGTGATGATACTAGAATAAATGTAGTCAATTATATCTGCGATGAAAGAGTTTTTCTAATGCTGTTGGTATTTTTTATGATTTTACGAAAGTATTTGATCATGTTATGATTATAATATAGATTGGAAACAGAGGTGTTAAGGCGAGAGAAATATAGATTTAAAATTACTTAAAATAAATTTCAATTCAAGCTGAATGAGTAATGCTGAAACTGGAGTGCCTTAATTTAGTGTTTTGGGACCATAAGTTTTTAATCTTGATATTAACAGTTTTGGACTTCATGGAAATATTTTATGACTTATGCATTCTCTTCATTTTAAATCTTTTGCTGTATATGATGAAGCTTTTATTGTAGTATACACGAATAAAAAAAATAGTATTAACCAAAACAAAACTTGTCAACTTCAAAACTACTTTGTAATGCTAATTATTTTTATTAATGGAAAGGAATTAAAAAAATTGAATCTATAAAATATTTAACCAGGTTGGTTCATTCCCATAACTAGGCATCTTTTCAGTCCGTCTGCATTACAACCACGTCTGACAACATCGGCTGGTTGTTATTAGAGTCCACATTTCTCCAGTTCCTACCGCATCGGAAATTGGGAACAAACGGTCTGGTATAAAGGTGTCCAAGTACTTCCGTTCAAAGATTCACACTTTGTGTTGGGTTAGCCTTCCCTGGGCAATCAAATTGTGTGTCCTTTTTGTCAACAATACTGCCCGACAAAGTTCTAATTTCGGCAATAAAATGACAATGATCGATACGACTCTGATCTTAGCGATGAGTAGGGTAACGATAATAGTTTCGTTTATGGGTACAGTTCGTGCGTATCAATTCGCAGTATGGAAATAAATGATGAGCATTCCCTCAAAGTATGGTTATTTTTGCACAGACCATCGAGTTTTTCTCGATTTACATTGGAGATAGATACTGACAACTGTGATCCTATCATTCTATATGTCTCTGTTTAACGAATTTACCCAAGGAAACCCGAAGATAATTTGAGAAGACGTTAAAAACTTGCGCTGCCTTCCTGAATTGATGTGGATGTATTTTTAACAAATACATTCAAAGAACTTACTTCTGTCAATGAAAGTAACCCTAACCTAACCTAACACTCACCCAAAACGCAAATTCCTCCAGGACATCAAAAATACACTTAACAGAAGGGTAAAGATGTTCCACAATGTAACATACGGTAATAAGAAGGATACAAGATCCACAAACAAAATTCAATTCCAGAGCAAACTCTCGAATTCAACCTAAACCTTCCCAAATACCCATAATTTCACAAAAACCCAAGAAAAACTCGATGGTCTGTGCAAAAATAACCATACTTTGAGGGAATGCTCATCATTTACTTCCATAGCAGTAATTGAAAGAATTGAATTCGTAACAAAGTATATATACGTTAAAATTGTCTGGCCATTAGCCATATGGTATCAGAATGTCGAAGTACATTTACTTGCAGATACTGTGGCGGCAGACATAACACCCTACTACACAAACCCATCCCAAACACTAACACCCAGAATGACGGTAAACCATCTACGTCCACCCAAATCCGATGAAGCAAAACCCAATTAGATGACAGAGTTAAATTATTAGGAACAGCTACTTTGAATATTATAATACACGGTGAAAAATTAAACGCTAGAGCGCTTATTGACCCAGCTTCAGATATTTCATTGAATTGAAATTTAAGAAATTTCACAAGAACCCATTCAATCTGAAGATTATTGTACTTGTGAGACTTGTGATCACTCTTTGTTTCCCGATGGCAAACTCTAGCCATATAACAATGATTCAATACTTAAGAAATGAGAAAAATTCACTAAAGAAAACGAGTTGAAGCTTGAATATGATAACGCACTTCAAGAATATATTGACTTAGGTCATATGCAACCCACAATCTATAACTCTAACACTTCTTCAAACACCCATTATTATTTACCATATCATGGTGTTGTTAAACCTGATCGTGTTGCGACAAAAGTTAGAGTTGTTTTTAATGCGTCTAACAAAACCTCGGACGGCAACAGCTTGCATGATACCCTACACATTGGTCTTACCCTATAACAAGATTGGTTTGTTTCAATGTTTTATAAAATTATTTTTAATATGTATAGGCCAATTCAATTACACCCTACCCATACATCCTACCAGAGAATATTATTCCGTAAAAACGTCAACGAACCCATTCAAGATTACGAACTGCAAACAGTCATATTTGGCGTTAACTGTGCTCTTTACTTAGCTATCAGAGCCCTACACAGATTAACTAAGGACACTCAAGATACCAATTGCATCTCAAATTTTGGGTGACATTTTGTTCGTCGTTGATATAGTAGGTGTTCACCCTGTTTGAGAAGCTCAAAATCAGTTGATCACTGTTCTTGAATCTGCTGGTTTTTCTGTAAGAAAGTCGAAATCAAATACCTAGGAAATATCGAATAATTTATCCAAGGATCACCAATTCAATGCCATCTTTTTTATCCCTCCAAAAGCGAAAAACCCTAATTCGGTGTGATCCAGAAGAGGACAGTTTTTTCTTTGAAGCCCCCACGATAGAGAGAAAACCAGCCTACACTTAGCGTGCAATTTTATCTCCCATCGCTAAACCTTTTGGTTATCACCAATTATCGTATCCGCCAAAATCGAAATGCTGTACATTTGGCAGTATAATACAGCTTTAGATGAATGTCTGATCCTACTCACCCTTTTTAGTTGGCACAAGTTACAGTATTTTTAAAATAATGACAATATTCGGGTTCCTAGATGGATACATTTTTCACCTTCAGCGAGAATTGAGTTTCATGACTTTTCATATGCTTCTGAGAAGGCATATTCTGCGAATTTATACGCACGAATTGTACCCATAAACGAAACTATTATCGTAACCCTACTCATCGCTTAGATCAGAGTCGTATCGATCAGGGTCATTTTGTCGCCGAAATTAGAACTTTGTCGGGCAGTATTGTTGACAAAAAGGACACACAATGTGATTGCCCAGGGAAGGCTAACCCAACACAAAGTGAATCTTTGAACGGAAATACTTGGAACACCTTTATACCAGACCGTTTGTTCCCAATTTCCGATGCGGTAGGAACTGGAGAAATGTGGACTCTAATAACAACCCAGCCGATGTTGTCCTTGTCCAATTTTTTCACCCTCTCTTCCTTTGCTTATTTCGTTTATTCTGGAGACAAGCTCGTTGGTTTTTCGGGAAACCTCGTTTGTATTGTTCAGAAGCTGTGCGTTAATTTTATATTGCTAATTTATTGCCCACGCATTTCCGGGTCTTAATGTTACAATGGGAGAATCATAATGGAAAATTTGTGCTGCATGTGGGGTGATTACGCCTGTGTTGGCTACGAGAAGAAGATTCAACAATAGAATCATCTCTTCTGGAAAATATTAATTGTTTAGTAGAAATGCTAGGGCAAAGCCCTTTTTAATAAATTTTATTCTTAGATATATTCTTATATAGGTAAATAGGCAAAGCCATTTTTTATACGTTTTTCTTATATAAATTGCGTTTGTTTTCTTTAATTCATATTTTTTAGTTTTTTTTTAGTTTTTCATTTGATTTTTCTTATTATAATTCCGCATTAGCTGGGTACGCCCATTCTCATGGTTCACTGGGAACACTAGATAATGTCCTTATATCACGCCGCCACTGCACCTATTTGCCTTGACGAAGTTTGTCGGCTTACAGGGTCAGTACATTACCCTAAGATTGCAGGATGCAGTCTGATGTTCTCTATGCGATATTTTATTAAAGTTTTATACAATTATTTGAGTGGAAACCATGGCTTCTTTAAACTCCGATTGTTAGTTACTCATACATACATACATACATAATTGGCCATTACATCCCTTCAGTCAGGATTACGACCTAGCTTCTCACACCACTTATGTTGTGTGTGTTAATTTTTACATGAGTGGCGGGACCTACAGTTTAACATCGACTCCGAACGACAGATTTTTGAGAAACTTTTCATGGCAATTTTATTTACTCTCAGAGTTTTTGCCAGAAATCTGCTGAGAGGAAGTCGCCGAAGAAATATTTTTTCATATTTCGTTTTTGATGTCTGACCGGGGATTCGAACCCCGGCCTTTCGTCTAATAAGCCAACACACTACCCACTAGACTACGGCGACTTCAAGAGGTATACT
This sequence comes from Sarcophaga bullata, assembly GCA_005959815.1. Classification (NCBI taxonomy): domain Eukaryota; kingdom Metazoa; phylum Arthropoda; class Insecta; order Diptera; family Sarcophagidae; genus Sarcophaga; species Sarcophaga bullata. Next base: position 13,960 of record QOCX01002929.1, read on the forward strand.
TATTTTTCCTTTAATTAAAGGAACGTTTTCTTTCCTATCAACCAGAGTTCCTAGCTCCTTAGAAGTATCATCACATAACGCCGTCGAAGGTAGCCTGCTGTTTTCCGATTGATTTCTATTTTTCCACCAGCAGCTGTAGCAACAAATAGTTTTGATAAAAGTATCGGGGTACAGGTTTGGGCTGCAGTAATTTTTGTTCTAGCTGATATCGACCAAAAATTCAAATACTCTATTCGCAGCAGTTATATATTCAATGTTAACTAGGTTTAATGGCCTTACACCATTCAATTTTGGTCACTTGCTGCACTATCGAAATTCTTTACTACCCCATTTTGTGGAAATTCCTCGCCATCATGGTTCTAAATGATAAAGACGTATCCCTGTTAAACATTTCCGAAGTACTTCTTTCTTCAGCTGGTCTAGGTCGGTTCAAGTAATTTACCTTTCGCATTTTTACTGAATGGTCCACCTCAATGGATTTTGGTTTTATCTGGTGTGATTTGACATAAGGTGTTGGTCTATAATTGGAGTTTGGATTGCGCTGCGAATGACTGCTAGTTATTATACCTATAATGATTTGTCGGAGGATTGTTATTAAACGGCTTAGGAGGTCTGTGTGGAGTTATCGTAGGCACTTGAATTTGTAAAACATTGCTCCTAATTGGAACCCTTGTATGGAGAATCTTATTCCTCATGGTAAGATTCTGAAGCTCGAAACAAGCGGACTACGCTTCCGGCAATGTTCTTGGCAGTTGAATTATTACCATTCTGGACAATTAATAAGTAAGACCCCATATAAATATGTCCAAGGCTCTCTTCCTGTGCGTTGTTATTAGAGGGTTTTCGGTTTTCAACGTATTAATTATCAAAGATAATTGGTGACATACGGTTGAGTAGAATTCATCCACCTTTGACGAACCTTGAGACAGTTGATTTAATTGATGTTCCAGCTTCTCAACATGTCTTTTATCAGTGTAATTAAGAGATATTTTCTTTACTTTCTTCAGTCCAGTTCGAATGAACTGCACTTCACAATACTTAGATTTTTTTATAATCGAATTAAATTTTATTTACCTTTTTTATAATAAATTTAAAATACTTTCTTAACAATAGTATTTCAATCTTCACGAAACGAACACGCAATTAAGACTGCAATTTCTCATATTTGTCCTCACCTCGAAGACTTTGTAGATCACGTTGCATAGACACCCGCTAGCGTATAGACGCTTAGCTTACATGAATGGTTCAGATGTAATTCATTTGTAGTTCAGTGCTATAGTTGACTTGAATTTTCTTTTACTTGTTTATCATTGATAATTTGTAAACAAGTTCATTATTCTTTACTTTTGTAGCTTTTGTTTATAATTGTAGATTTCAACGATGTGAAATTATCCAGATTTTATTCCATTTTCGTAACAATTATTATACACTGCCGCTCACTTAAATAGGTTCACAATTTTTTTCACATTCAAACTATATTTTTTCCAAAAAATAAGAAAGTAATTGGGGATACTGAATTTATAAATTTTAAAGTATGGCAATATATATCAATAAAACAGAAAAAATGACAGCAGTAACAATTAACTAGATTTTTATTTTTATTTTTTTGAATAAGTTCAACATCATTTATCCCGAAAAAAAGCAACAACAAATACTTTTTATGTAACTTTTTTATTTTTAAAGAATTTTTTATCATGTTTTAATGAAGATTTAATAATGTGTATATCCCCCTTATTCGATATAACTTCACCATCCATTCTCTCACCGCATGTATCCTCAAACCTCCTACACACTATGGGTACAACTCGGTGGAAACAACACCTCCTCCACTCGTCTTATCTCACAGGTAGAAAACACTCTTGGACACTCTTACACTCTGGCAGTCTCTCTTGACATCGAGGGTGATTATCAATAATGCTCAACAAACATCCTTTCTGTATCCTTTATATTTCTCTTAATTGACCAGGATCTGTTAGGGTTATAAACTCCTCCTTCAGTCGAGAATATAACTCCTCTGTTAGACGCGTATTGTTAGAGGATCCGCTGTCGAGGTACCACCACAAGATGGAGTTCTATCCACGCACTTCTCTGATTTCGTTGAAACACTCTCTTGAAAAAGCTCGAATCCTCTGGTAAATAACAGTATAGCCTATACTGACCGATATTGCCATTGCTACGTCGGGATGGACACATATGCTATCCGACAAGTTCGCGCTGTCAATTGCATTCATTGGTGCTGGTGCCGACAAGCTCAAGGTCTCACTCCTCCATTGCATCCTCATCAACAGTGCCCCTTTCTACTGTATTATATTCTTCTTCTGGCACCAATCTGCAATTATAGCAATTAGCATCGGTCAGCTCAAAAACTCCGTCAGTGACTGTCGCTGTTTGTTTCGATGTCGACGTCTAATTGGTCCTGAGCGCCCAAGCAATAAGGCACATTCCTGGCAGCTTGCAGAGAAGGTACACTCCTTCCGGAACCGTAGCCAGTAGAAATAAGTGTGCCACTCAGCTCCCGTTAAAACTGGCGCATTAGGCCACAATTATTTCAGGATGACCAATCTATCCTGGATAAATGAGAACTCTTTCTCAATTGCCAGACTTAACTTGGTCACCATGGCGGACTAGTAGACGTACCAACCAACTACTGAAACTTATCTGAAGATCTCGCTCGTTCACAGGACCAAAGCTCACAAATCACTGGATTAAGGGGAAGACAAGTGGAAAGACTGCAGCTCCCATCCCAAAAGACTACTATCGAAGTTGTGGGTCTGCTGAAGAGGCAGGACAATTGATATATTTTCAGTGCCCTTTCTACTGTATTATATCTCTTTCGGCAGCCAATCTGCAATTATAGCATTAGCAATCGGTCAGCTCCAAACTCGTCAGTGACTGTCGCTGGTTGTTTCGATGTCGGAGCGTCTAATTGTCTGAAAGCGCCAAAGCATAGGCAGCATTCCTGGGCAGCTTGCCAGAGAAGGTACACTCCTTCCGGAACCGTAGCAGTCGAAATAAGTGTGCCAACCTCAGCTCCGTAAACTGGCCATTAGGCAACAATTATTTTCAGGATGACAATCTAATCCTGGATAAATGAGAATCTTTCTCAATTGCCAGACTAACTTGGTCCATGGCGGATGTAGACGTACAACAACTACTGAAACATTGATGCAAGATCATCTCGTTCACAGTGACCAAGCTCACCAAACACTGCATTAAGGGAAGACAAGTGGAAGATGCAGCTCCCATCAAAAGACTACTATCGAAGTTTGGGGTCTGCTGAAGAGGGGAAATTGATATATATTTCTTTAGCCGTTTGAGTGCTCAAGGAGCTTTGGTATCAAAGCTATCACTACAAAGTAGCCCTAACCCTAATAAAAGTGCGTATTAATAAGCTGCACAAAATATTTTAACCAATTTTTTTAAAGGTTTTTGAAATTCCATCCGATTAGAATAGATAAATGAATGTTTGCAATGTTTTGTCCACACTGGTATGCCATTATTTCTTACATTTATATAAATTTTTAAAATACATAATTATTTAATAAATTAAAATAAGCACGTTATTCATATTATTTTTATTCCATTCTGTATTTATGGGAATCTTCTAGCTTTTTTTTTTTAGAAGAAAGTGCATGAACAATGTTAATTATTTTTTTACTATTTGCTTTTTGTCATAAATCAAAAGAATTTATGAATATGGTTGTTAAATAAAGCATTGCTCCTTTACGTCATTACAATGGAAGCAGATGAACGACTGGTATTACTATCACAAATTAAAAACTTCTTAAATAATTTTTAGTTAAAGAACTATTTAATATAATAATTCTTAATAAAATAGTTAATAATTAATAATCTTTTATTACTTTAATCTTTAAATATATAAAGTGCAGATTAAACAAAAGTTATAAATATGGTGTGTGTTATTAAACGTATTTGAAATATCTTCAACTAAAAATTATACCTTTAACAATTTTAAAAGTAATTGCTAAAAATTAAAAAATATCAAAATCTCACACTCCGAGATGTTTTAATAATTTGAGATTGGAAATAGTCCGAACTGCTTATCTAGAAAAACCAAAAGCCTGGATTCATATCTTTTAAAAATTCTTAAAATAAATTTTAATTTAATTTAATGTCAATCATAATTCATGTTTACATATATTTCAATATACAATGTTAGTAACAGTGTGTATTATATGAAACTGCTAAATATTTTACCAATTTCGTTCGATTAAGAACATTAAATGAATTTTTAAAATAGTCCTTGTTCTTGTCAAGCACTGCATTTGTTGATAATTTGTGCTTTTATAATTATACACTGCCGCTCACTTGCTTGGTTCACACTATTTTCATCTTCTACTCCAGTTCTCTTAAAATATATTTAAGAAGAAATTATTAAAACTAGAATGGGAGACTTTTGTATAACATTTAGAAAAAGAATTCAGTGGTACAAACTTAAGCGTTTTTTGTTATTTCTTTGCGTTTATGTGCAAAAATGCATTGAAAAGCACATGTACAATTTGTAGGTTCATAAATCTCTAAGGTTCATTAAAAAAATTCAGGTTCTATTTGGACATAGGATGAACTCTTCTCATTTAACTTTGGTGGTTGTCAATAGTTTGCAATTTAAAATAATAAAAAAATTTAAATGAACGCAAGAAACGCGTTAACTGAAGAAGAAAAAGGCAAAATTAAGGCATTTATTGAATGATGCTGTGAAGTCACAGGACTTATTGCAACAAAAAGAGATTGGTTAGGAAGTCAACAATGTTTGTGAGCAATTTTATAGAGAAACCACAAATTATCGGAAAAAACATGAAAGGACGTACGCATGGAGGTCACAACAAAAGCCGACAGAAGGGAGGCTATCATAAGAGCTGGCCTCCAAGTTCCAGTAATTCTGCCTCACAAAATTAAGCGAAAAAAACAGGGTGGTTGACAGGCAAGTCTTAGCTACCTTAAACAGTAGGTTACCACGCAGTTGCCAAGCAGTGTTGAAGAATATTAAAAAATTAAAAGAAAGCCACATCTAAATGCCACTGTCCAAAACAGAAACGACTTCAGTTTGCCGGTGAACGACACATGTCTTATAACAAGAAGAATGGCAACGTATTGTTTTTTTTCGGAATGAAAAGAAAGTTCGAATTTGGAAAGTCCAGATGGTTATGAATTATGTATTTTCATGATTTGCGGAAAAGGAAGAACGTTATTTGAGCTGTCGTGATAGCTGTGAGGGGGGTGTGTGGTGTGGGGGGGGCAATTTCATACTATAGAACATTGTGGGCCTTCAATTTCTGTTCATCTAGAATGACGCGAAGACTTACCAATCCGTTCGTTGAAAAGGCGATTCAGCGGAGTAATGCCCCGATCTACACTGCAAGATATGGATTCGAAGCCAAAGACAACGAATAATATTTGGGGGGTGGCCACCATACTCTCCTGACCTGAATATTATAAAAATATTTGGGGATTGCTTTCTCGAAAAGTGTATGAGTCGGCAGACAATATGCAAATAAAGAAGCCTTAATTGAAGGAATAAAAAATCATGGGCCGAAAGTTTCCTTAACATTAATAGAAAAACTTTATAACTCCCTTCCAAATCGTATT
>QOCX01002930.1:242-19558 GCA_005959815.1 Sarcophaga bullata
TTTTCTGGACCATTGAATATTTTCATAATCCCTTCGTTCATCAGATTTTGACAAGTAAGAATGAAAATTTTTTGAATTCTTCTTCTTTGTTCATCCATTGTGATTAACAGCTTTAAAAAATATTTCATGAAAGTTAATTTGAAGCAGAGCATTGGAAACATAAAATAGAATCCCTAAGAAATTGATTTGTCATCAGATAGGCAAATTAAATTTTAATTATTATTACACCCAAGTAACTAACTAGTCTAAGTTGTTTAGTTAGTTGAGTAGAACTCAAAAAAAAATTTTTATATTTCTTGAACTCCCCAAACTTGTTTTATTTGACAAAAACTGTTCTTTTGGACTTCAGGAACAAATTTATTGATTACACAAATATTTCTGTACCGATGTCCAAAATTTAAACTTTCTTACAAAGGGGAGGTATGGGTCTTTAAAACGGTCTACTTATATTTATTAATCGACTTAATATTCTATTAGGTTTGATGAGGTAAACTTGGCAAATACACATTTTTTCATATTTTTTCAAGTTTGTCTATTCATTGTAGCAAAGTTTAATTAAAAAATATAAAACAAGTGATGACATTCTTAAATTATATTCTCTTATGAAGGGTTTGACACTTTGTTTGATGAAATTGAACAAAAATTATCGCAGTTACTATTTAAAGAGTACAATAGCCGTGTTATATTTTTCATATTTGTCATCTTATCAAATCAACTTTAAGTTGAAAATTTTAAAGGTTTTTGGTGGATGTTAATTGTTTATTGGAAAATGTGTTAATTTCACGTTTGAACGACCAAGACAAATAGCTTATCAAGACAAATATCTTTAAAAATAAGGGAGAATTTTGAGGAAATGAGATCAAAAAAAACCTGGAACCTCTGGTAACAAACTAAAAATTTAAAACTGCCAGCAATAATTGCGCCAGTAAAAAATAATCTTTCACGTTTAGCTAACATTAGAGGAATTGTTTTTAACCATAAAAGCAGTAGGCTAGAGCTGAGTTCGAATTCAAAAATTTTTACCAATCCTTTGCCTGTTTTCCTCTGATAGAGACCAATAGTCTTTAAAATTATACCAAGTTATTTAAAATTCCACCTTTGACATGCATGCTTCAATTTTATTTTATACTTCCGCTAGTATTCGGATTCTTATGTGTAGTCCTCTCAGTTATGGTGTGAAATGTGGAGTATCAGTAGACAGTTTTCCTTAATAGTTTGTCCCATTTTATAGGGGAAATTTTTTCTCTTTAGCCAAAGAATAAAGTACTGTTGTGATTACTGACTTTTTTTCATTCTAAATGAAAGAATTGAACTTGAACAATAAGACGGTGCGATATGCCCCATGACCCCAGATGTTACAAACATATTGAGTAGCAAGCTTGCTGATAATTAATTTTAGGGTTAAGAGCAGTCCATTTAAAGAGAAGATCAAATATTTTAGGGCACTTCTAGGCTATTTTTAGCAAATATTTACATGATATCATCTATAAAAAGAAAACGACAAAAATGCATTTATTGCGTCAAATAAATTCTTATTAACTTTTGAAAATTTTCTGTTTTTATTTTTAATTTAAAAAATCCCAACAACTTAAATTTTACTCATTATGTGCTCTCGGTTTTCCTTGTTTCATACATTGAGGAATTAAATACACATTTCAGTAGAAATTTGTTTAAATATCCAATTCAGACGCATGTGAACCGATTTTATTTCATCAAATTTCTATGTGCTTATTATGATCGTCGTAGTAAACGACAGTTTCGTTCTGTTAACTTAGAAAAAATCATTTCTTTTTGAGCAGTCCTCTTGCAAAATTAATTTCCATTGAAAAAAATTTGCCGCTCGGAGTCGACTTTATATTGTTGGCCATCACCATTAATGAAAAGTAACTATAAACCCAGAATTCTATCAAAAGTATTGTAAGGGCATGTATACATGTATATATGTACAGCCATGGACATTAAATTAACACAAAATTCATGTATTTGATTGTGGTTATTGTTCTTATTTGTATCCTAACTAGGCCAATTGTTTTGGTCTACAATGTGTGCACGATGTCATCTAGCTGAAGAAATATGTACAGTTGTTATGATTTGCTAATTTTGCCGTGAATCATTTCCTTCAAAGCAAACATGAAAACAAAAAACGAAAGCCACGTGTCAAGAAAATAACCACAATCGTAGACCACAATTGTCCGGAAGTCAAAGAAGTAGCCTTTCATATCGAAGGACCCTTTCATGAACGAAATTATCTGCCAATTTAAGTTAAATTTATCTGACAGGCTCATACGGCGACGTCTTAATCACGGCTCCTGCCGAAATAAGTCACTACTACCAAAAAAATATAGTCAAGCGTTTAACGCTCCCTCACACCCACAACGATAAAGACCCCTCAGTCTCGAAAAAATACCTTGGAGTGCTGAAATAAAGGTAATTGATATGAGATCGGATGATAGAGTGTTTTTCATTGGCTAAAGTGACAAACATTAAATCCACGCCACATTCAAAAGACCATAAAGTATAGTCGAGGAGGAACAATGGTACGGTGTAGATGCAATTGTAAAAATGCAAAAATGGATCGTTATAAGTATTAGGACACTCTAAAGAACATAATGGAACCATAAGCTTTTAAATACATGCCAATTTCATACATATTTATGTAGATAATGACCCCAAGCACACGTCTAAGCTGGTAAAGGATTAGTTTTTTAAAAAGTGCATTCGCATTTTAGACTGATCAGCGCAAAGTTCTAACTTAAACCCGATTGAAAACCTCTGCGAACCAAGCTCTGAATATCACAAGACCTGTACTATCACTCCCAACAGAAAACAAAATTCTGCCGACTTCCTAGGATATGGAATATACGCGACGGTGGTCAGACTCGATTGCCCCAAAGGACCCTTTCCAAAAATAAGTCCCGATTCGAATTATCCATAATTCGCTCTCCGTTGGCTTCCTTCGAACAAGAGAATCAATGAATTCTACGGTTTACCTCTGATTAATTTTATATGAATCACCGACCCCCGCACCCTACAATCACCTATACAACATCAACAACCGCTCGTCTTTATGACAAGTTGTGCTAATTAATGTCATCACACTGTATAATCTACCATTCAAGACGTATCGTCCACATCACAACCCCAAATTACTTATAATTGACTTAGCGTAACTAAAGTCCCATATCTACTACGCAACACTTACTTTCAATACAATCCCAATACCAACCAACGGCCAAATAAGCCAAAATAAGGCACTGTATCTCTATGCTCAACCCTTCAAATAAAGCTCCACACTCAATTGACCCAAGTACGTTGCACGGTGGATGCTCTTTCTAACCTCTTTAAATTTTTATTTAAACACTATCACTGGTACGTACTTACTTAGATAACTGAATATTCAAAAAAATAAAGAACAAAGAAACAAACAAACTTTAAAGAGAAAACCCACCAACAACAACACAGTCTTCGATTCGAATGCAGTCCTGATCAGAGAAACGGAATAACGAACACCATTAACAAAATACCGCCTCCTACATAAAACCAAAAAACTCGACCTCGAGTGAACAACTTTCACTAAACTGAGAAATATCGAATAACAAGAACAACCTAACAACATCAACAAACAAACACAACAACAACAGAAAAAACAACGCAAATACATCGCAAAAATTTTTAAAGAATGCCACACGCAATTTAATCAGGTTTTCAATTAATGATCTTGAAACCTTTCGGACCTTTCTTTTTCTTCTATACACAGGCTTCAATGGAGAGAGTTTGCGAACCGAAATGAAGAGTCTGCAACAGAAAACGTCACCTTTCATGCCTGTCCTTCAACGCACAATTCCAAGTATTTATTACCCATCCTAGGCAAACAACTGACACTTCAGGCACACCACTTTGACGGGGACAACATCTCCCACCACGACAACTAATTATTTATCATTCGCGAACACAGAATACCCCCGGCAAGTGACCGCATTTCTTATGCGGATAACCAAACTGAAACTACGATTCGTTCCTATTGGAAGCCTTGTCCCGCTTCTATCTGAAAGACTCAGCACTTCATTTAACATTTCATTTCGCATGCCCTCTGATAAGAGACGTTACGAGAACAACGACAGCGCAGCATCGCGCCGGCGACTTTCTAATATTCCAATATCTCTGGGCCATCTTCCCAGCAACCGCGTAAATCATTCATCCAACCAATCTAACAAATTTTCTACCCAAATTCGCGAAGGGAACGATTCAAATTCTTTTACACAAAGGACAAGCTCAAAACTAAACGCCACCATCTCGCCCTACAATTGGCTCAAAACTCACGTCCGTGAACTCGCAATCAATGCCTACGTGTCATACGCAACCTCTCTTCAAACGGCCTCTGGTGCTTACCACAGGACCCCAATTACTTCACGGCATCCCGGGTAACACAAGTCCATAAAAACATCGGTCATCCTCATCCAGGGCTCAGCTCCGCGCGCTAAACACCTTCTCTACGAACAACTACACGCCATTGACCCTGCAAAGTGACTGCTCAAACCATATGACAACTGCACTTGTGCCGCCGTCTTCACTGCTAGACTCTGCTGCCTACAATTTGACTTTTCGCAACTCTCTCAGAACATATTGCCCGGCTTAACTACCCTCCCAAGAAACATACTTAAAGTAACTTGCTAAACTACTGCACTCCAAATACACACTCAGTACATTCATCAACCTCACTCGGCTCCTACTCTCGAAAGGGCACTCTCCAAACTTAATATTCTCAGCAAACGCGCCACTCATCCTTGCAGCATACCCACTCTTGATGTCGTCTGCATTCTGACAAATCACCATCGCGCCACCGCGAAAAACCCACTCCAACCCAACACCTGTCACCAGTTACTAAACTCTAGCCCATCCGCATCTTCTACCTATTCGCACCGTACCCGCACGCTTCGTAATCGTCGTCTCTGATTACGCCTAATTCGAATTACCGTGCGAGAATTACTTTCGCAGTCGATTGCGCTCATGGGCTACAAGATCCTCAAAACATAATCTAGATAACCAATGACTTACCTCACCTGTCTCAACGCCACGGCGCTCACACGGATATGCCTGCCCTAGCCACTACCCAGCCGCTTTTCACTGTTATACCACACGGTTAACTCCGACAATCCCACAACAGCTTAAAGCACTAGAACGGCCAAATTTCCCTGACCTACCCCATTCATCCCGAAGCCATAATACCCTCGCGCCAGCCATGCACTAACATGAAGGTATAACTCATTCCACCTTCTCGCAACCGAAACAATTCTAGCCATCACAACTAAACAAATAATTTTGCAAAATTACAAACCGTGCTTTTTGTTCTAAACGCATCCATTTTAAATAAACTTAACCAAACTCTTCCCAACCCTATTAAAGCACACGCCTTCAACAGCATCTTTAACACAGCCTAAACTCTATACTTCCACTCTGTCTAGCCTACCGTCCTTGCTCGATCTCTACATAATCGGCTTCATCCGCTTTGATGACCGAAACGTAATAACCTCTCTTACCTTTCCGCCATTAGCACAGCCTCGCCTTCTCTCACGTCTTACCTCAAAACGAAAACCTTGTCGTATTCCAGCCAAGCCAGAAGTAATGTTCGGAGACATCTCACTTTAATAATATTTAAATGTCACCACCACTCCGCTCTTGACTTGCTGTGACGCTTCACGCGTATCATGAACATCAGAAGCCCATTGAAAGAGTCCCGTCAGTCAAGTGGCCATTCGTTGCGGGTTATCAGCACGAAACGCAGGCGTCGAATCCCCGGTCCACACACTCCAACAACGACCACTATCCAAACAAAACAAAAACATTTCTTGCAACAACAATCCTGGAGCAGCATAAAAACTCACCATCGAAAAAGCCTCATCCCAACCAAACCCGTCGCGCGGCTCCGGGCACCATCGCCGCAGCTTTAAACTCGCTAAGCTCCCAGTCACTGTCATCCAGCACCCTCCCCGCAAAACCCTCGCACACACCAACACTACACTCGTCTGAGAAACCGCAGCGCGCGCGACAGTCAGGCCCGCCACCGACACGTGTACATGTCAGGAGCCTCCACTGTCTAGCCCCGCCCCGCTTAGTAACGCATACTTTCTTCGCTACGCGGCTCTCCACACATCTCGCCAACGCTTCTCTGTACGAAGACACAGGCACAACTCGCATTAACCGATTATGTCCCTCAGCAATCACTGAAACATGCGAATACACTTTTGCAGGCTTCTCCTCGGATACCTTGACACGCATGGAATCAACGCCGAACGCCAGGCGCGCCTCACTCTTTAAATCATAACCCCCCCATCCTTCTTCTGATTCTCACACCACTTTCGTGTGTGTTCTTTAAACCTCGCTCACCCCAGGCACAAACGCCCCCAGCTCTCGGTCACGCATATCCGCCGCTTCTCATTACACAGAGCCACCCAGCCACCACGCCGCCGATTCTCAACACTGCACGGTCAACACGAGCGCCTCGACGAGGACCACGAACCAAACGCAGAAAAGACCCTATCCTCTCTTCGCCGACCTCCCCAGCCAGATCTCTGTGACAAACTCCCGCCAGCCAGCCTCCACCCTCGCAAAACTTGCCGGTGTGAGAACACACACGAGCCTAAAAACCTTCTCCCGCAGCCTCCACGCACACTTGACCCTCGTGCCGCGCCCGACCCTCCGCTCACGCACGCACCCAGTACCCAAAGTATGCTTACAGTCGTCTCAAGAATCTCTACATACAGATTCCCCCCGCCAATCCGTTCATGCTCGCTCCGACTCATTGACAATCTGACACTCTCACCCCACAATACCCATCCCTTCATGAACCACCATATCGCTCCACGACAGACACCAGTGACCGTCACTTGCCGTAGACGTACCGCGCCCTAATCCACTCGTCTCTCGCCCTGAAGGCTTCTGCGGGGGGGTTCAAAAAATCCCCCTGTAACAACCTGGCTCTTTCTCTATTTCGATTTTCCTCCCAAAATCCTCGCTTTAAACCTCCTCCGTCGCGCTTCCTCCCAGCATTCTTATTGAACAACCTCCTCCGTTCCTTGGCTCTGTAGCTGGCCTGATTCTCCCCGCGGCCCTCTCTCTGAGCTGCTGCTGCAAGCATGCCCACATCCCACGAGCATTGCACGAAATCGCGATTTTCGATAACATACGGTGTCCTGAAAAAGTTCGCTATAAATCCGCTCATACAAAAACAATTTTATTTTCATTATCGTCTTAAGACGATAAAAATCCTTTTTTTTTGTTTTTGGTTTTTATTTTTATTTTTCTTTTTCTTTTTTCTTTATTTATTTACAATTTATTGTAATACTTTATTACTTTGAAATTTCAGTGCCAAGAACAACTTTCCGCCGGTGACATTGTGGTCTTTGCTCAACGTCTTGGCTCTCAGGTCTGTTGGCATCCTGGCTGTTTTGTTTGTTGTGTTTGCAAGGAATTACTCGTGGATTTAATATATTTTCATCGTGATGGCAACCTTTATTGTGGACGTCATCATGCCGAACTCAAAAGCCACGTTGTTCAGCCTGTGATGAGGTGAGTAGTAGTAACAAGTTTTTCACTCATAAATACAAAGATTTTTGCGAAAATAAAAAACAACAAACAAATACAATACAAACGACCAACAAGTAACAAACGATTTATGGCTTTAGCATCAAGTCTTTTGAGAGATTGAGAGACAAACAAACAAAAAAGAAAAAAAAAAACAAATGAATAGAGTCATCCCTTCAATATCACGGTTGTAATTTTGAAACGAAATCATGAAATTTCAAGTCCAATTTACTTGGGGTTCAGTTCAAACTTTTATTTTTTTTAAATTTAAACCAAAAATATTATTTTTTTACAGTAAAATTCTACAATTTTATTCCTTAAGGGCATGATTTATTTACTTTCCCGTCTCTTAGATGAAAGGAAAATAGTGCTCCTGTCAATTGGCATCTCTCAGTTGCCACCTGTCAAAATTTTACAAATTTTGTGCTTAACAGCAACAAATCGAAGGCAACCGCTAGGTTTAAGAAAAATAAATCAGGGCTAGGGTTAGCAAATATTGTGCAACTGTAACATACACAATCAATGTCAATTGTAAAATAGGGGATAGAAAATGTTCTTTAAAAATATTCACAATATTAGGTAACCGACCCGAGAGATTGGTAAAGTCGCAGGTCTTAAGCCATAAGAGTAATTTACAGGATAAGGGTTTACGTATCAGAATTCCATCCGCAATTTAAAAATTAAATTAAAACTGTTACGAGAGTTAAATTTTCGTAAAAATATCAAAGCAAAGTGAAATGAATGCATCCCTAATCTAACGAAGTGTGATTGTGCTTAAGAATTTTCGAAAAATGAAGAGAGCCGTACAACTGTCAAATTTCTATCAGTATTTTGTGCGTTTGTTTAAATGCCCCTTTAATGGTTTCGATTTTGAATGATCACTACAATCGTGTGATAACTCGACGTCGTTAACCTGCAACATAAAGTTAAGTTTTGTAACTATGGGCCTACACTTAGATATCAAGGCTGCATTCGGTATATTGAATACCTTCCGTACGGTCAAACGTTTGGCACAGTTTTGATACAATTTAATACAAAACTGAAATAATCAACCGCTTTATCTATGCAACAATGCACTCGTGCGGTGCAATGGTCCATTAATTGACTTACAAATCGCTTCCTTAATCTGTTTCTGTAACACAAATAATTTCATTTTCCTATCTGTTTGCGTGGCAAACACAAATAAAATTGAGTATTTTCGTTTGTGTCACAATGCCACAAACAAAATTGAGTATTTTCGTTTGTGTTTTCCATATCAACAGGCCCTTAATTTTCTTGATTTAGATGCGAGTAACAATTTCTTGTTCCACAACTTAAAAAAATATCTCGGCAGAATAAGATTTGACTAAAACGATGACTCGTCACACCAGCAAATGTCTTTTTTGATGGCCTTCATAAGTTTTATTTTCTTTAAAGAGGAGGAATACTGATCAAAGTCCTTATAGTTAATGCCGTGTCAATCAAAATGCCACTGTTTATTGTGATTAGGTCACCTTTAAATTTACTTCAAGAGAACTACTATCGAAGAGAACGTGCATGATAGATAAATACTTACATATTACGTGTACAGATTAACACTGCATTTGTCAAGGGAAATCTGTAGATAAAATTGACTGTCTGTCAGTCGTATTTAAGTGCAAAGTAGATTTTTATGAGATCCAACATTTAATACACATTATCTGTGTATTTAACATTAATTGTATATAAACAGACTGATCGTATAACAAATCCGAAAAAAAATGGGAAAAAAGGAAAATAAAAAATTTGGAGTAAAAAAAAGTGGTTCCATTATGTAACGCTATTAATTCGCTACAATAAAATGCTAAAAAGAATTGCTTCAATACGACAACATTGCAACAATTTTGTTTAATGCAAGGCAATGTAGAAATTTGGGTAACAAAAAAAAAATGGCGAGAAAAAAATTTCAATTCATTTAGAAATGTTTGGTTGTGCCAACCATATTTGAATAGTTTTGCATTAATTTAACTCAAGCCAATGTCAGTTTTAAAAAGTTTGGTGTTTTAAGTTTCGTGTTTCTTAAATGGACTGGTAATTAAGAGAACCACAAATTAATTAATTTTCTAAAAAAAATCATTTAAGGAAACCAGTTGCAATGATTTAATGACTTGCCATATGATTTAAATTGAACAGCGCAACCATAATAAAGAAACCAAAAACAAATAAAAAAAAAATTGTTTTTTAATTCTTTTTTTATTTTGTAATCTTTTATTTTTATTTTCAGATTATATTCTCCGACGAGTGTACAGAGGCTGAGGGACGTACCTGGCATATGAAACATTTCGCCTGCTTTGAATGTGATCTACAGTTGGGTGGCCAGAGGTACATAATGCGTGATGGCAAACCGTATTGTTTAAGTTGTTTCGATACTATGTTTGCCGAATACTGTGACTATTGTGGCGATGTGATAGGCGTAGATCAGGGCCAAATGTCTCACGATGGCCAGCATTGGCATGCCACCGATCAATGTTTCTCTTGTTGTACTTGCCGTTGCTCTCTATTGGGCAGACCGTTCTTACCTCGTCGTGGCACAATTTACTGTTCGATTGCTTGTAGTAAAGGTGAACCACCTACACCATCTGATACCAGTTCTGGACCTCAGCTTAGACCTACACATCGTGCCAGCACTACGAGTCAAATAGCCAGATCTCCTAGACCCAGTAAGAGCTCCAACAATAAAGATCGGCATGCAAATAAAAGTTCTGGTAGTGCAGGCGACTTATTAGAGAGACAGGAAAGACAAAGAAGAGAGGATTTAGGACGTTTAATGTTGGTGCGAAACCTGGACAATGTTGTAGCACCGGGTATATCACGACCAGCCCATCCACCTCCTATTGACTTGACTGAATTGGGAATAAGTTTGGATAATATTTGCTCTGGTGATAAAACAATATTTGGTGATCCAAATGTAACTGCCTCCTTGCCGGACATGCTGGTCTCAAAGGGTGATGATTCTCACAGTTATCAATCAATTGATAAAATAAATATTAACTCGCCCAGCAATTCGGACATGACTGAAAGTACCCAGGAAATAACAAATGAATTGGAACTGGATAACGAAAATGATAATGATGATCACGAAGATCTGCCACACGATAACTATGAACGCATTAGAAACGATATCGATAATGATGATGACGACGACCGGATGGATAACGATGATGAAGATGAGGAAAACAATCGTCATCCAACCAAAGAAGTGCGATTTCATAGTATCCACGACACCATGTCACGTTCCAAAAGTTATACAGACAACTCAAATGCACGTCGACGCAGACGAAAACGTAATCAATCGCGTAGTAACTCTGAAATGCAAATCAATCAGACAAATCTTAAATTGCATAATGCTCAAACACAAGCCGGTTCAAGTGCTGTAAAGAATTTGGACAATTGCGATGCAGCGAGCATTTGCTCCACTTGTTCATCCAGCTCATCTAGTGACATGGACGATTACGTATATCGTTTGCCGGCACGCAAACATTATGGTGGAGTGCGTGTCTCTTATGTGCCCAACGATGCCATTGCCTACGAAAAAAAACTAAAAAAACAAGCCATGTTGGAACAAGCTAACAATGCAACAAACAACTGTCATGGCATTAGTGGCCAAGTAATGGTGAACAGTACACATTCAGCATCTACATCGACAGCTACGATGGGTACTGTTGCAACGGCAATGGTAAGTGAGGGTAAGAATTGCACAATCTCATGACAACCTCCAATACTGCCGCCACCACCACTTAATCTCAGTAGTTATTACATCTTGGATACCATACTAGAAGAGGACAGATATGTGGCCATAGACAAGAAACCTGGTTGTTTTAGGCGATTTTGGAACCTTTTGAGTACGGGCAACAGAAAGCAAACAAATAATGTTTAAGAGCTGATTTGAATTTCCAAGGAATTAAAAAAATTTTTTTTTTGTTTTATTTTATTATACAATAAAATAAAAAATCATTTTGGAATGAAGTTAAGAGATAAACATTCGAATACGTTTACATTCGAATACAAGATAAAAATTTTATTTCTAGTAAATCGATTGAATCTTAATTTATTCGCAATTAAATTGAATTTTAAACAAAATTAAATATTTTCAATTCCACTGACGTGCAAACAAACAACATTACGATCGTTTAATTCAAATGTAAACGATTTCCAAAGTTAAGGATTTTATCATTGAAATACAATTTAGTCCTGCCAATGCATTTTAAAATAAAAATAAAAAATAAAAACAAAAAATAAAAAACAATTTTTATCTGTAAATAATGACAAGTAATTGTGAAAAAAAAAACAAAACATATGAAAAGAAACTTCCATATCGCATTTAATTTTAAAATTTATTAATTAATTATTAAACTTTTATGTAATTAAACTTAAAAGAAAAGAAAAATTATTACACCAAAAATACATACAATACATAGTAATGAAAACTTGTACAAGAATATTTCTTAAAGAATATCAAATTAATGATCGAATATTTCGATTGAAATTGAAAAATTTATCACAAGAATTTTACTTAAACAGTAGATAAACAAGCAAAACAACGTAACACAACATGAATTAACATAATTATACAATAATATTTAAACAAAAAAAAAAAACAAAAAAAAAAGACAATTTCAGATAAAGAAATAGAATTTCTTATAAACCAACAACAACAACGAACAATAATAAAAAAATAGAAAAAAAAATATTTTAAACAAAACTGCGTAAATTTTTTTGTAAATAAATTCAATAGAAAGTATGTGTAGACAACGAAATGTTTTAGTTTTTCTATTTAAAAACGAAAGTTCTCCAATGTAGAAAGAAATTTTGAAATAGAAACTTCAAAATTAGAAAATTTTTAAAACAATAGCCCTGGTACTTAAGCATCCAGCCATCCAACCAGCTTCCAAATGGTTGAAATCATACAAAAATTTAAACACAATAAATAAATAAAAGGTTTCTTTATATAAAAACAAAAACAAAAACAATAACAAAAAACAAAAAAGTTTCTTTGTTTAACATTAATTGTCTCGCTAGTTTTTATGTTTTTTTTTTATTGATTTCAGTTTAAGATTTTNATGTTTTTTTTTTTTATTGATTTCAGTTTAAGATTTTGCTTGGAATCTTTGTTTTCTTTTTCTTTCTCTTTTTCTTTTACATGTTCGACCGAACCATTTTGTAAATTAATCTGCATGATGATGTGGGCAAATTCTTTTGTTTTACATGCGAATGTGAAGGTTTTATGTAACACACACAAATACTACAATACATATTAGCATTATAATGGTTTTTATTAGTTCTTCCATATCGATATTGAATTGTGATGAAAAAAAAAAAAAATGAAATCTTTTCAAGAAAATAAAAGTGAAATTATTTCTCATAACAAAACAACACACGCACATGTATGATTAACTTCTGGAAACTATCTAATCTCAGTTCAAATATAAATTAAATCGCTAAAGCCATATTCGACTCTAAATAAACTCTACCCCTAAGGGTCTGTCTGTCTGTTAATTGAGGTCAGCCATATGGTGTAATCAAAAGAAAAAAATTTAAAATGAGTGTCTATCATACAAGCGTGTTCATTAATATCATTAACATCGTATTGTAATATATAGTTATTGTTGTATTAATATAATAATTATTATTTTTTAATTATTAATCTTAACTATTAATTAGCAAGTATATCGTTACATAAAATGCAAAAGGCCCTAAACTAATTACAATGTAAATGGCAATGTTAGAAAACTTTTCAACTAATTTTTAATATTATTTTTGGATAATTTGCATTTTAATGAACGATATCTATACGAGCATGTATGTACGTATTATTATTCTAAGTTTATCATTAATCATCAAAAAAACAAAAAAAAAACAAAAATAATTATTATTTACATACAAAATTCATGAATATTTTATGAATAATTAATTAATGATTTAAGAAAGAAACATACAAATAAACAAATAAAAAAACACAAATTAATCCAATCAAATCAATCAATAATTAAAATTATAAATAAACACAACGATTATAATGTTATAAACTGTGAACATTTGAGTTTTATTTTGGAATTCTCAAGACAACGTTTAAATGACAACTTTTAAAAGCCACATAAAGAATCGAAATAATTAGAAAAAAAAGAAAATCTGAATTTTAACGAAAATTTAAAATAGAAAATATTATAAATTGTTGTGACACATAAAATAGAAAGAAAAATCGGCAATAAATAGGACCTGATAATGATTTCGAATTTTTCCTTTGACTATGAACACTAGTCAAGCATCAAAGCGTTAAAGTCCATAAACGACAACATGATTATAATTGTGTTGCTTTAAGTTTAAATTCCAAAAACTCCGAAGGTGGATCAATAAGTTTATGACTTTTGTAATTTTTTCTTCTCTTAAATGAAAATACAACCCTGTTCCTGTCAACAGGCATCTGTCAAACGACAATCTGTTTGATTTATTTTGACAGTAGAATAAACAGTGATTTGAGAAGAAAATAAAAAAAGAAAACAAGAAAGCATAAATGAAAAGAAAAATTATAAAAAATTGGAAAACATTCAGGACATAAAAGGGGTGTACTGAAATAGACATTGTGGCCTCTTATAAGTGAAATCTTGAAAACCGCCTTTTTTCAACGTTTCAACTGTTTTCTTGCATTTTTTTCACCTCTAAAGGATTCTGCTGTGGCTGGGAGCAATGTGATTGCGATTTGGAAGCTTTCCAGAAAAGTGATCTGCGTTGTCTACCTTGGATTGTTTTTATTTCAATAAAAAAATTATTGAATAATTTAGCAACTTCTCGTTTGAGCTACAAGTAGAGTGAAGATAAAATTTAAATTTTCTATTGAAACACTTCTCAATATAAGCCTTTTCTTGATGACTTTCTCGTTAAACGTGAAATTTGCAAGTTTTCCTATACTCAACCAAGATTCATCAAAAATTTTAAAAATATTTTAAAATGCAAATTCATTTGATAAATCAACACATACATACATATAACAGGTAGTAGTCTTGCATTAGGTAGCATTTTGTCATATTAGACGTGAGACCACGATTCAAATTCCAGGTCAGACAACTAAA
This sequence comes from Sarcophaga bullata, assembly GCA_005959815.1. NCBI lineage: Eukaryota > Metazoa > Arthropoda > Insecta > Diptera > Sarcophagidae > Sarcophaga > Sarcophaga bullata. The sequence continues at coordinate 14,909 of QOCX01002930.1, forward strand.
ACAAAAATTAAATATGAAAAGAAATGTTTTTTCGGCAACTGCCTCTCAGCAGATTTATGGCAACAACTCTCAGAATGAATAAAATTATCATGAAAAATTTGAAAAAATCTTTCGTTCGGAGTCGATTGTAAATTGTAGGTCCCGCCACTCATGAATAAAATTAACACACTCAAAGTGAGAAACTAGGTTGTAATTTTAACTGAAGGTTTATAATGACCAATTAGGTTATGTATGTTTCCAAATTGTTACACCAGCTATAAGAAGAAATTAATTTTTTTTAATTACGGAATTTTCTATTTCAGGTCATTAAAAACATTGCTTACATCACTAAATTTGTTCGTTAATATACAAGATTTTACAACAAAAATTTACACAAATTTTTATATTTATTGTGGTCATAACACTGATTGAAGATGTGCTCATAATGACGATGAAATATCGCGCTTTTAAAAATTTTGAAAAAAAAAAATTCGTTGTCCCCTTAAACTGGATTCACCCATTTTTGTTCCGAAACAATTTTTTTTATATGAAGTTTGACGTTTCTCTTTTTGAGAGAGAGAGAGAGAGAAAGAGAGTAAATTTTGTTCGGAACAAATTCAACTTGAATTGGTTTAATTTTAATTTTTGTTCCGAAACAATTAAACAGTGCTGCCAAATACTTGAATTTTATATACAAATTTGATAGAAAATTGATAAAATCGTGAAACTAAATACGTCGTTTACAAACACATTTCATATGGTAGTCTTGTTTTTCCAGAACAATTATTCGAAGTGGGTGGATCGTTTGAGAACAAACTCTCAAAAAATAAAATGTTTGTTCCGAAACCATGGGTGAATCCAGCTTTATAGTTTTGATTACACTCCTTCAGAACACAATTATTAACCATAACCGAAATATTTATCAGGTTGGTAAAGTTGTCTTTTAGCATTTGTATTTCAGGGAACCACACTTTAGAGTACAAACATAATGTAAGTATCAGTCTGTAATAATTAAAACACCACTGATGGTTTATGGTTAGCAAGGATTACAACCAGCAATATAAATTGGTCAGTTGACAACAAATTTCATTTTTGTAATCGCAAAATTACTATCAAACCAAGATGTCTTTAAAAGTTAATTATAGTAACTGAACATAAGAAACTTGACAAAATAAATATGCTTGCATAAGCATTCATTAGACTTAAAAGCCAAACATGATTAATTGGCTTGAAAGACTTTTTTTTTTATTGCTGATGTTGACTTCGATAATGATTTGTGATGAAATATTCATACTTCATATATGTACATATGCTCGTATACTCGTATCTGGAGAAAGAGAAAATTTGTTTGTTTCAGTTTGGGATTTTTCTAAAAAAGCAAACAAAATTTATGCGTATTTTGGTTTTTTTTCGAAAGCTTAATATTTCATGACATAAACCACAAGAAACCATAAACTTTTTTTTTATTATTTATTAACTTCTTCTAAAAGAAGTTTTAACTCGTAGACTTTTAATTCTACTGAACTGAAATTGAATAATACTGGCAGAATACCTTTCGGGGTGAATATTTTATTAAACTAGACAACAAAAGATATTAAAAGAAGAAGAAGAAGAAGAAGAAGAAGAAATAAAAACTTCATAAAATTAAGCAAATAAATTAAAACTTTAATAATATGGTACATCCATCCATATATACTCGTACGTACATATGTCGCCCATCAAGCACAGCATCTTATAATAATTACTCCCTACAACACGAAAGGGTGGTAATATTTTAAATTTTACCCATTAAAACATATTCTTAGTAGCTTTTGAAATATGTATGTGTGTATTGTATTGTATGTATGTATACATATAAATAATTCTAATCATCTAAGACTAAGCTTTCTTATTGTTGTTTTTTTCTAGTTTGTTTATAACCTTTCAAATTATAACCTTCCAGTTCTATTTTTAAGGAACAATGCCGCAATACAACACTACCAAAAAAATTTTGCATGAAAAAGTGACACGAAATATGACCACCAATGACTTGAATGACTCGTAAACGGAGTACAACCTTGTGGTGCAAACCCTGCCGGACTAATAAAATTGTAAACACTACATGATTAAAAAATCCTATGTCCTCTCATGAATTTTTGTCTTATTTATGGACCCAGCCTTTGGACCGGCTTTACGATTTACTTCCTTCTTTTATGTAAACTTTGATAGGTAAAATGGTGTTACAACATGAACAGCTGGTGTGAATAAACCCAACTTAAATGGTATAGGAAAAGCAAAAGAATACTTTTCAATAGAGTTGTGTCTTTAAAATTAACAGCTATGTTGCATACATAATGTTCGTAGCTTTAAGACAAACATTTGAATTTTTTTGTTGTAGTCCTTCATACAAATTCGTTTTTTTTTTTTGCTTTAGAAACAACTACCCTGAGAGAAATATAGTTTGTCAAGGTACTTTTGGTACCTTAAAGAGAAGCAAATGTTTCCAAAGGAAGAACATACGTGAAGATATACATGAAGAGAGAGCAAACCGCTTGATAATGTAATTCATTCATTATTATAAAACCTGAATGATTCTTTGGTAAATAAAAACGTTCATATACATACATAGGAGGATAAACATGTATTGATCTGTTTTAAAAATTCTAACAAGAATTTCTAAACTTTAACAAGTGATGGCGGTCATCTTTTTGGAGCAACATCTGATAAATTAGTTGTCAGTTATTTAATCTGTTTTGTTAAATCACAATGGTCGGATATATCATTTGACAAAAGGGCCAAATAATAAAACGGTAAACCAACACCTACGTTGATCCAACGCAAGATCTACCAAAAGCTTTGCTGAAATCTGTGAGAATTACAGCAAGCAGACCACAACTTGGCGACGTTTAAGTCGTTATTTGGGTCGATCCCTTTGAAAACTTAACTATTGGTCTATCGAAACACCATATTTAGTGATGAGACCCCTTTTGGAATGAATGGACACAATATTGTTACGTTTTTACCTTTTAAAAAGGTTTGAAATATGAGCTCGTAGATTGCAAATAAAAATAAAAATAAATTTGTGTTTAATTTTAATTAAATCCTTTATTATTCACACTACTTTTGTGTGCCACTGTTCACAACAGATTCTAACAACAACAATTGCTTTATTTGTTATTCCTCTCTTTATGCCCTTTGCGGTAAACAATAACAATTATTACACAATTGTTCTGTAGATCTTTATAACGGTGATCTTCAAAGCACGATTTGTTTACTTCACACGCAACGCGTTTTCACACAAGACTGACTAAAGTTCTACTCCGACTTTGCATGCTTTGCCTTGCCTTTTATATAGCGACGTAAACAGTCTGATGAATGTTCTCGTAAGCGAGTCTACGCTTTCACGAGAATTCTATGAATGCAAACATGTTGTTTACAATGTTAACATGTAAACATGTAACATGTTGTTTACATTCATACATGCTTTCTTCTTTGTTGTTTGTGTATATTGTTTACGTTCGTCCATACAGTGCTATTGTAGCTTGTCGTTTACTTGTTTATTCCTTTTTCTTGTCATACTGATGTTGTTGCTTGTTTGTTAATGAAAAGTCAGTTATTTTATTTTTGTAGCTTTTGTTTAACATTTTAATGTTAAACGACGTTACACCATTTCCATTTTCGTAACCAAATTTAGGATCGAATCGAACCAAGAAACATCCAAAGCATAACAAAAAAATTACTGTTTGGGGTGTGTAATTTGGATTTTCTTATGGTGTGTCTTAAACTTAGGTGAACTTGAAATTGAAAAATTGTAAAATCCAAACGCATATATAACAAAATAGTACATAAGATAAATTTGGAACGTAAGGATCATGAGGTAATTGCCATTTAGTTCTCAATAAACTCTTTTTGCCTTTATTTTTTCTACACTATACGAATAAACATATCTGTCGTATGCATTTTTAACACAACATAGCTTTGGGTTAACCATTCATGTTGAAAGAATAGTAAAATGGTCATTTATATAAAATTTAAAACAATCTATGTATTATATAAGATACCGTAGTACCGATAAGGAGCATAGTAGCAACAAAATTTTCTAAAACATTTTTAATTTATGTTAATGCCTTCACTTTACCTTAACTTTTGCCTCAGCTGTACACTACGACATCAGTCTGTCTTCTCCATATATGAGCTAGCAATCCATTTCTTCTGCTTCCTTACAGGTTTCAATTTATCGCAATTATAGTGATATCGTAAAAGAATAGCGTGCTATGGCCGACCCATACTATTTACTTCCCCTTATTTCAGTATGTGTGTATACTTTACGAAGACGTAGTTTCAATATCTGTATGTTACGAGTTGCACGATTTTACATTCGCATTTAATATTGCAATTTTCGTTCACATAAAAAAGAGGGTGACATTTAAATAGGTTACTGGCGTGTGCCTTCTTCAAGTGATTTTGAAATCATCACTCGTAGATATAATGAAACATTTTTTAATGATGCTTAGACGGTTGCATTAATTCGTAAAATTATTCTTCGGAACAATAATTTTCCACCAAACGATTTTCTCTGTCATCACTACGTTTCTTAAATTCACTCTAGATCTGTGTATCTGTGCGCCAGTAATCAAGACGATTTTGAAATCCCGGTACAATTCCCCACTCATTATTGAAGGCTCTTCCAAG
>QOCX01002931.1:4392-19555 GCA_005959815.1 Sarcophaga bullata
CGTATCCAAGCAACATTCGATGTTATTTTGTCATACATTCGTGGTCTTTCAATACCCGAAGCAGCACAGGCAATACGCCACGAAGAAACACCCACCAAAGGCCCATTGATTAGATACCGGGGCTATAAGACATTGTACAGAGCTCCAGCATATGAGAACAAAATTGTATTATTAGAATAGATGTTACCCGGTAAGGAAGGCTAGAAGTTATTAAGAGTTCATATAAAAAAATTTGATTTATTTGTGGAAATAAAGTTACCCCCTCCCTTCTCTCGCTCTCTCTCTCTCTCCCTCTATTTACCTAAGAATCTTGTATTTTCCACACCAAAGGAAAACATATTTGTTTAAAAGATCAATTAAATGTCATCAGATATTGGGGTTTTTCAAATAAAATTCTCTCATTCACTAGCTCTTTCTATCACTCTTTAATTTTATTTTTACCTATAGGATATAAATCGGACTTTATGAAGGTCACAGAAGAAAGTAAATTCCAAGAAATGGAAAATAAAAATCTAATCTTGATTCAGGAGAAGGATTCAAATCATAATGAAGATGGCACACCCTAAAAACTCACCCTCTCTCTCGCTCTCTTTGATATAAAAGGGTTGGTTTGGTTTTTTATCTCTTTACGTCAAGGAGCGAGTTTGGAATTGAAGAAGTAAGAAGTAAAAATATGATCTTCCTTGGAAATAAATACACAAAAGATTACCAAACTAAGTATCCTAGTATTCTTAGTACGTGGCAATGTGTTTCTTATTTATTTTCAGTATTTAAGTAGCAACTGGTGTACGTTTTAATGCAATTAACTGGCTTCGACAGGATGTGTGGTTTATTGTAGAAGAGAAGACAATCAAATTAAAAAAAAAACAATCCAGTTTCCGTGTGTTTAAAACTTATCGTGATTAAAAAGCCATCTGAAGTGTAATCCACAAGGGTTCTATCTTAGATATCCTCTGCCTCTTGTATGGTATTTGTCCTCCAGTCAATTTGTTGGCTTATCCAATTTATGAATATCACTTATGTCACCTCTATCTAGTCAGTATTTGCTAATAATTATTGGTTACCCAAGAATTTATCTTCACAGATTATGTTCAGATGAAGACAACCACTTGGGAAGTACAATTAGCTCTTGTGCCATTTGTCGTAGCCCTTAATGCCAGTTGTTATATGTATTGCTTTGACTTGGTCCTTGGTCCTAAACCGCAAGGACCAAAACGATCGCAAAGCCTATAATTATGTCGGGTTTGATATCCGCAATATTATACAATGTATGATGAGCCCAGAAATTTTAACCTCTTACTGCCCCACATTGTAGGATTGATTCCCTGATGGTGCGGATTCCAATACAATTCACGTATTTACCCAGAGTCCAGCAGCCACTGCTTGGAATACAATTTTCTTTAATTAACGTAAAAGGTTTTTAGTTTCTGCTTCTTAAATTGCTGTCTAGTTTGTCTAGTGATAGCATAGCTTAGGTTAGGTTAAATTACCGGGTAGTTTGCTCGGTGGTCATATGGCCCATTATGTTACTCAGAGCGAAGTAAGTCCTCTTGTCACGATCCGTTAGTGGTGGGTTTGAAACAACCCAAGCTCTGTGTTATTAAACTCTCCCATCTGCTTTTGGTTTGCCTTATCTTATCTATCGAGATAAGAGCCTCTGAATGTCTCTGATAGATTACAAAATGTCTCTGGTAGATTTAAAGGTCACATCGGCTCTTCTTTATAATTTGTAAAAGGCCATCAGCAAAGAGCCCATAATATGCTAAATGTTTATAAAAAATACTGCATAAAACTTAAATTATAAACCTAAGGGTGCCCCCCCCCCCAAAAAAAAACATCCATCCAACAGCTGTGATAGTATTTTAGCGGCTAGTGCCAGACACAACATGCATGAATCCATATGATGATCACCAAAAATGCAATAAACAACCATCACAATACACGTTCACTAACACTATTGCCTTCACTGCATGCGTCATTTGAAAATATACGGCTAAACAACAATAAACAAAACAGAATACAATTGAGTTGAACATGTTAAAGCATGAATATTTTCATTTAGTGAAGTGCTGCTCATAATTGTTTATAAAAAATTAGGCTGCATAAAACTTAAATTATAAACCTAAGGGTGCCCCCCCCCCCCAAAAAAAAACATCCATCCAACAGCTGTGATAGTATTTTAGCGGCTAGTGCCAGACACAACATGCATGAATCCATATGATGATCACCAAAAAATGCAATAAACCAACCATCACATATACACGTTCACTAACACTATTGCTTCACTTGCGCATGCGTCATTTTGAAAATATAACGGCTAAACAACAATAAACAAAACAGAATACAACTTGAGTTGAACATGTTAAAGCATGAATATTTTCATTTAGTGAAGTGCTGCTCATAATTACATGGGAGCTCAATGTACATACTATGTCCCGTTAATAACATGAGCAAAACAAAAATTATAAACAACACAACGGCCTATGCGTACAATATTGTTATTAAAGACAATAATAAAGTGAAAGTAAGGAAAACGTGAGCAAGAAGAGCAAGAGCTTTCTTGTTTGGTGAGCAACAAAATAACAAACAGCACATACACTACTACACTACACGTAATAAAAATAGGGTAGAGTCCTAGTATAAAATTAAATGAAAAGAAACCCGTTATGAGTTTTTATTTAAATTGCGGGTACTGTTGTTATTGTAATGTAGGACAAACAGTAAACAAGTAAACAGTCTACCTAAGAACAATTATAGATAAAGAGCAGAGCCGTGCATGTGTGTATGTGTTAGTTTATGCTTGTGTTCATTGAAGCCTTCATTGTTGGGGTTGTTTTTTGTTTATTTCAAACTCTAGGATTTTTAGGTGCCTGTTTATTATCTCATCTAAGTTGTTCTCTTTGAATCTATTCTCTTGCTCATTCTGTCTCTCTTGTTTGTGTAGTACGACTGTGTTATCTGCCTGCTTTTATTGAGGTTTAATTGAGGTTGTTTGTTGTTGAAATTATCTGTTTATTGGCTGTGTTGTTGCTCTCTTTGAATTTACTCATAAAGAGCATTCATTAGAACAGCTGCAGCCTGCAATATCATTTAAATATCACCAGTAAATTGCTTTCAGCTACAGTTGCAATTTGAACATTGTAAAGCAAGCATCGTCGTCAGTGAAAATTCGAAAAGACTCTGAAATAATTAATAACGCCCGTGTAGAAGAAAAAATGACTTTAAAAAATTGTTTGAAAATTTCCTATAAAGGTCTTACGCGTTATATTGTTTGTGATTTAAAGTTTCAATATGATGATCTCTTAAATATTGTTTTGGATAAATTCAATATAAGCATGGATTATAAATTCGCCATAGAGTTCTATGATGAACAGGGCAACAAATACAACAAGGATACCTTTGAATATTTTCTTTTGCTGTTTCCAAATCCAAAGAAAATATTTTTTATACGCTTGGACTCTACAAAGTTACAAACTACACAACAACAGCATACACCAAATAGCAACGTTGCATATAATGGTCGTACACCCTTGGGTAAATCAAAATTAAATAATACAACAGAAAATACAATAGAAAATCCTTTGGATACAACAGACGATTGTAAAGCAGTACCGGTTACCAGACAAAATTGTTTTATAGGCTCTTGGCCTAGTTCAACACAAAACTCACGTTCATTAAATGCAACAGAGGAAATGTTGGCATTGGAAATTGTCCAAAGAATGAAGCGTATGAAGCAAAGTCCAACCAAGAAGAAACGTTTAAACAATTCAAATAATTTCAAACGTTCATTAAGGATTTAATTTGTGATATGAATTTCATCATCATAAGCATAAGGGCTGTTTTACAAAATAGAGAAGTTTTTTTTTAATTTTTAATGATAAGAAAAAATATTTAAATATCCTACGAACAAATATAGAAAAATTTCCCTTTAAATACTCATAAATGTTTCAATAAATTAGGAATAAGTAAAATATGGAAAGTGTATACACCTCTGTATATTTAAGTTTAATTTCTTTTAAAGGAATAAGAAAAAAAATATATCTTTATTTATATTGTAAAACGTATACATCAAGTCTTTCTATTTTAAACAAAACAAAAAAAATCATTTTAAATTTAATGAATTTGGATAAAATTTTTTTATAAAAGTTTCATTTTTTAAATTAAATTTATTAAAAAAACCAATTGATTTCATTGCTTATGGCTTTCCCGTTTGTCTTAATAGCTAATTTAGTTTGTTTAGTTTTTATTTTGTTTAAACTCGCTGAAAGCTAATGTACTTATATGCTACAGGTACACATACTTAAAGTCTACATACAATGTTGAATTTAAAAACAAAAAATATTCAAAAATATTTGCAAAAGTAATGAAACATTTGCGAATGCCGCTTGAAAAGTAAATTAGTCATGTAGTTTCACTATAAAAGAATATTTTTATTATGCATGCATGAATGTTTATTATTCCTGTATAGAGCAAAAAGGATTCTAACCAGATCATTCAAATTAGATTTTATTAATGCTAAATTTGTTATTTTCCTTCAGTTTCTATTCTTGCTAGTGGGCGATATGTATCGATATTTTAAAATCTCTCAATGTAACTTATCGATGCATCGAAACAATTCGATATTTTTTTAATGAACATCGACATAATATCGATACATTTTTATTCATTCACCGGAGTTAAAAACTTAATACAAAAATACTTAACCCTTAAAGTACAGAGGGGGGGGGGACCTTAGGTCCCCCAATCTTAGTTTTTCTTTAATAACCTCACAAATTGTAACATGAAATATTTTGAAATTTGATGTTATTATTCAAAATAAATACTAAGAACTAATAAAAATAATTATTTTGTACTTTTAAAAATTTGTAATATTTTTAGTTCTTTTATGCAAAAAATCCCATTTTTCTTTGGGGGGCCCTCAGTGAGCTCACTCCGTACTTTATGTTAAAAATCAAGCTCCGTACTCTAAGGGTTAATGCAATATGCCTATATCGATAAACGATAAATAATTGATCAATAAATGAAAAAAAAAAAAGGTTTGTAAATTATTTTCTCTAAAACTGGCCAGAAGGAATTGTAAAAGATACAGAGATGGGATTACATTGGGAAATACGTGGCAATGGGAATCTATGCTATAACGACGCTGGAGTCTCTATCGTATAAAAAGTCCTTGCACTGAATATCACAGTCATTATAGTTAGGATAATAGGAGACAAGATTGCTGCGTAATTCATCAGGGGACATCGTGAGACCTGATAAACAAATGGGTGACAACTCAGTTCCTTCCTAAACTGGCTCCGTAAACATAATCAAAATAAAAAAATCGGAGCAAAAGCGTAATGAACACTTAAGTTAGTACATACTCTTTTTAAAAAAAGCATCATTTTTTTTGGTCATGGTTCAATGTTTCGGTAAGAACATATCTGGCGACAAAAACGAAGTGGTTCGGGTCCGCAGTGTTTATATTTTAAAAACAATTTGCGGAAAACCCAGGGAGTTTCTTCATAAGCAAAAAGTTTTAAGTTTAAGACTGGCTAACTAACGCACTTCTGCTCCGATGAGGGACAGGCTGAAAATTAGAGTAATTCTTCTGCTGGCAATTCGCACTCTGGTTTAAAAGGGTATTACCATGGCAGAAGAGAAAGATGAAGAGATCTCAAGCGGATAGGCGGCAGCTTAAACTTATTGACTGCGAACAGCATTCTTGAAGTTTTTCAATAAAAGGAATTAGGGGTAACATTATAGGGGCAGGCATCCAATATAGATTACGCGTTCAATCAATCTATTAATATTAAACGGGGGATCGAGGGGGGTTCAGATAAATTCTTTACAATTATTAATCAAAAGACCTATTTCTCTACTTGTTACTCACCGTACAATCATGCTTCTGATACGTGGCCTCCGTACACATACTATTCACTGTGGCTATGGAAACATTTTCACAGGCCGCCATATCGCCAATTTTCAATTGTACCCGTTGCAGATGATCACGTTGACGTGACCAACCCAACGTATTGCAATTTGTCCAGATCTGTTCCACATAAGGCGTTGCAGGTGTAGCAGTTCTTATGCCGGCTGCTGAATCTAATGCTACAGATTTGGTAGGCTTTGTGCGATTTACAGCATTAATGCCATAATAATTGACTTGAGGTGCACTTTCCGCTATGGGATACGTATCCAAATTGAATTCTTCGATTTCATCGTCCACTAAAGCCTCGGCTCGAGGCATTTTATAGGCAGACGATTCATATTCCGAGCTGTACGGGCTAATGGAATCTTCGCTGCTGTGATAGAAATTGGGCGATTCAAAATATTGTTGAGTTTCATGTTCTAAAAGTTTAATAGGTTCACGACTTTCTAGACGTTCCGCTTTGGGCACATACGATCTTCTTTGTATCTGTTGATCGAGTTTTCTTTGTGACTCATCGGGTAGGCAAACGGGACGCACATGATCTGAGTATACAACTGAAGTTTCCAAGCGTATGAGAGCAGCCGTAGAACCTTCAACGGGACTTTTTATCATGCCTATTATACGTCTACGCTGAGTCCAGGGAGCCTTGGAGGCCAAACGCACTGAACCAAATACTGCCATCCAAGTGGCCCTCGGTTGACCTTGGAAACAGGACTCGGTTGTTAAAACCCAATCTTGGGAGATCTGTAATGGAAAGCTTATTACTGGAGTTCATTACTCAAAATGAGTAAAGCTTGCTTACCAAAGTGCCATCACAAACATGCACATCTTCACGATATAAAGCTGCTAACCAGGGCCAGTCTCCAGGGGCGGACATTTTTGGTAATGATAAATGCTGTTTGCCGTTTAAAACCGATTGTACGCCGCATTGCAGTTCACCACAGCCTACATACAGCACTTCACGTTTGGGACAATGTGTGCGAACGAAGGAAATTTCTGGCGCATGAGGATCCAATACGCGCACATAATCATTTACGTTTTCAGTATCAGGTTGTACCTCATATATCTCCACCGATCTACAAGTAAAACGTTACTACTGAGTATGTAGAGATTGTTAACAAATCTTACTCGTAACCCAGCGATTTGCATAACGACTCCGCTACCGTTTGCCGTACCACCAGCTTGCTATCGCCCTCCAAACCCTCAGCACATAATTTTCCCACAGAACCCTTTTCGGAAAAATACAGCAAAGCCCTCTGAATGGAAACGCGGCAGATAGGGTACCAAAGGTTCTGGATTTGTTAAGTCTGCAGCCAAAGGAGCTATAGAAACTGTAAAGGAAGGCAATTTTAGTTGCAATTTAAGTTGTAAATCTGACAGAAACTTACGACAATCTTTTTCATCTGAACCATCAGGACAGTCGGCTTTGCCCACACAACGTGCTCTTCGCGGTATACATGCGCGCCCTTTACCACAGTACAGAGAATTGCTGGTACAAAACGAACACGTTCTCTCATCCGACAAATCAGGGCAATCAGCATAACCATCACATAAACGTGGACTTTGGGCATTACTTTGCAAACCATTGGCACAACGAGGCTTTTGACGACACGTCTGTATGCCAGTGACCTCAGGAAATCTTTCACAATCGAAATATTTTTGAAATCGCACAGGCAAGCGACTGCCACAACCTTTCATAAACTGTTCGCCAATATTCTCTGCACATTATGCCAGCGGTAGGTTCAAATTGCCATGAGTTTCACAGGGAGCCTAGTAAGCGGCATACAAAATCGAAAGCCTCACGAAAACACTCAGCATCCACCAGTTCTCTGAAGGCAATAACATCCGATTGGACTTCCTCAAACGAGTAGTGGCCCAATAGGTTGGGATACGTGGTAATATTATAACCAATCGAACGACAATAGTTTAGTTTTAAAGGTTCACAGCGTCTCGGTTGCCTAGGGGTTGTGGTAATGTACTCTGTTGTTTCATCATCTCCGCCCAAAGGAGAGGAAGACATAATGGGCTCCTCTATAAGGCCGGTAACCTCTTTTATATTGAGACTGTTGGGGTCTACGGTAATATTGCCAAAATACCGGGGTTGATTGCTGCGAAACTCTTCACCAAATAAAGCCAACAGATCGGCTGTTGAAACCAGGCCCGCATACGGATCAAAAACCAAATTGAAATGTACTAAGATATCGCTGGTATCCTCAAAACTACAAACGAAAAAGTTAAAGAAATCAGGAAAACGTAAGAACACTTTACTTGAACTTACCCATCCAATGCCAATATTTCACTGCCCTCATAGGCCTCTTTAAGATCTGAACGCCTCACAATAAATTAATGCGCTCACGATAGTCTCTTGACTTCTGTTGAAATCTCAAAGAATTTTGATTGGCCAAATCCATGGACCATTTATCGTTTAATATTTGGAATTTACCACGAAATATGCGATCCGATAAAGGTTCAGGCTTGAAATATGTATCTGTAATCAAAACATAGCTTAAAAATATAGCCTATCATGAACCTTAAATGAGTACTCACATCCCACATAAACAAAAACACCCGCCACCAAAAGAGCCACCAGAAAGCCTGCTATTACAGCACAACCACACTTCTGACTGTCACCTAGCTTTCGTCGTGTAAATCGTATGTCCGAATCTGTGGATAGCACCGATTCGGTTTTCTTTCGATGGCCTGCACTGGGCAAATGATGAATGTGTGTGTGACTATGACCGCCATTCAAGTGATGACTGTTTATTTCGCTTACCACTACACCGTTGCCGCCATTGCTCGTTCGATTCGGTGAATGACTGTGATGGGCTTTGTGATGTCGTGTGCAGCGTGTATTGTGAAATACTTTTGGAACTGATGCTGTGGTCGGTGTTGAATTGCCATTTGATAAGGTATCGCGTGTAGAATTACTGGAGTTACTGGTTACACCCTGAAAAAAAGAGAATTAGAAAAGGGCGTTCAAGTATAAGCTTAAGACTTGTACATTATCCTATAGATAAGCGCGTAAGTGTGGTTCTATACTGGTGTTGAACACATGAGTGAGCAACGACTATTGTTATAAATGTTCAAAGTCACTTTGTGTTGCCTGACACTGCAGGCCTTTAGATGGTCATGTTAGCCAGATGCACGTTCTGCCACGCAAAGCTATTCACGCGTGAAAGACGTTTACGGCGAGTAATGCTGTTGAAGTACAATCGCGAACCGCTACTCAGGAGTAGTAGGAACACATACCGCAGTGGCTGAAATGAGGATACATATAATTGGAGGCTGATTAGCATTAATATCACACGCCTATCCTTTCTCAGTGTGCTGAGTGGCTAACCCTTCTTGAAGGGAAAGATCTGCCTTTTCATGGAAAATGTTGAGCTCTGTCTGCTGCTTCTTCTCAGAGCCACAGCTAAAGCTAAAGTCATTTGAGGGACAGTCTAGTTTATTTGCATTTCTTCCAATAAGGCAGTGGACTACGGAAACCACAATAGTGTGATGGAAGACCGTCCAATTTAAGGATAGAAGGCAATCACTTCTTTCACTTGAAAATTTGAACACTACATTAAGAATTACGATCGCAGCATGGTTGTCAAAAAGAGTAATTAAGAGATTTTCAGGAGAAAGTTGTCTTCTACCCAAAAAAGTTTACTCGTCTCTTGCACCATGGACATCTCCGCCTTGAAAACACTGTAGGGGTAAGAGACATTCTGTACGAAATTTTAATATCACACGCCTCATCCTCTGTCCTGCATTTTGAAGGCGTTGATATATACCAGCGTGAACGTGCAGTCGGCCAGAAGCCTCAAATGTCCAATTCAGGAAATTATAAGAAACCATGTAGGCGGCATAAAGTGTTTCTATGGCTTCTCAGTATTAGAATGTAACTACCGCGACATTTGAGCTTAGTACTGTGTGCAACAGCTAATCGGTGTTGACGTTTGAGCGTGGAACTCTCACAACTTCTGGTTTTCAATTGCTATGTAATTCCGTGTGCTATGGCCTTATTGGGATAAGAAAATCGCAATCCATCTATTAAGAACCTACACGTTGGGATCGTTTGGTGTACATGAACAGCTGTTTACTTGGGCATTAGATAAGATATCCATGCTTGAGATAGCGAAAGCTAAGATTTTAAAAACAGAGACAATGCGACTCAATACAGCAAACCTCTAACCAACCATTTATGATGTTTAGTGGTTCCCTTGAAGGCTCTAAGAGGCGTCGCATGCTTGACACTGTTACTTCGAAGTCAGATAATTCCTTCTTCGAAGACCATAAAAGCAGACTTAAAGCGTCAAAGGGTGTTTCTTTCAACACCCCAGCCATTATTCAATCATCTGTTAGCCAATGTGTTTGTAAAATATTAGCCATCTTTGGCTTTTCTCGTAGGCTCTTAATGAGTAGATGTGGGTAGGTAAGCTCGATATTCATTGGAAGATCAAACCTCACACAGTAAGTGAGATTGATTGACACACTGATTGATTGACACCACTGATTGAAGATGTTACAAGAATTGCTTTTGACGGAAATCTTAAGTTCTCAAAGACGTGTCGGAAGACCACCGCGTGCATGAAGCAAGCAACTTAGGACAAAAAATGCTTGGGAAAGCATATTATCCTAATAGGAATGCGTATCATTGATTAAGTTTATTGGGAAAACGGGAACGCTACTCATGCCTAAGATACTATATTGACATTTCCTAGGTCATGAGGCTAGAAGAACCAATGAATGTACAAAAGTACAGCCACGAGCAGAAACTAATGGTTACCAGAAGTTCTTTGAGGATTGAAAGAAACCTTTGGCTGCAGAATATCGTATTGAGGAACTTCAACTTCAAGCAGGCATATATTTGAGTTGTCCAAGCATTGTCTGCATTTCAAAAAACCTTTTCTTTTTACTTTTGTGTTGTCGAATACTAGAGAAACATTAACACATCATTTAACACTTGGTACAAACGTCATCATTATCAACAATCACCACCATCATCTGTTAAATGCAACACGACAAACCAACGAACGATATTTTCGTCACTTCACAAAGCGTTTTTTTAAAAGAAAATTTCATTCAGATTTCCTTACTTTCATGATTTGTTTTTCTTTGCTTTTCACCAGCTGTGTTGCAAATACTTTTTAGATTTCAAAAGTTTCTGATCTCAAAAGAAAAAAAAAACGAAAAATTTAATTTTCCATTTCAAAAATTTTGACTTTTGTAGCCAAAAAAAAAAACAAATTATTCATGTCTTCATGCCATTAATCTTTTAAACTTTCGTACTCTCTACTAAGATGCAACAAATCTTTGAGATACGATTTCAAATATTTATTTGAGATGAGAAGAGAGATGAGTTAAGTAGAGAGAATGGGTTGTGGTGGCGGTAATGGCTACTTCAATTAGGTATCTGTCTGTCCATTTATATAAAAAGTGTCTGGTACAAATGCGATTATAAATCAAATGTTTTTTTTCTTCTTCTTTTTCGTTTTTTTTTTTTTACAGCATTTGCATGCCACCATAATTATCGTTTAATCAACCCGTTTTTATTGAACGTGTTTTCTACCAAAATTTGACGTTTATTACTGTAGATGATGATGATGATGATAATGAAGATCATGATGATGATTAGGTTGATACTGATGATGTAAATTTGTTTTGTGATGCGATTTGTATAATTAATGATTTAATAATGAATTTAATTTTGTTGTTGTTGTTTTCTTACTTCTCCTGCAAGCTGCTCCCCTCTTAAGAGAGTAGGGAAAATTAAAAGAAATTCATTTTAATTACAATCCAAGTACTTTTTTTGCTTTGGCTTTTGGTTCATTTAATGTTTAATGGCTTCCATTTAAACGGGGGAGGTTTTTCCAACTCATTATTTAGCGGATTTGAATATTTCTCGTAGCCATTGTTTGATGAAATGAAACTTTATATTACGCGGCTCATTTGTGGTTCAATTAGTTTATTTACCTTCCATTTTAGATCGTAATGGTTGCAGTTAATGGTTAGGCTTGTATTGTGTTTCACTATTTGATTGGAAACTATCCTGCTTCCTAGCTATTGTAGCATTAAACACCCTATTGCCCTTTAACTTGGGTGATGTGGGCACCAATGACATGTGGTTACAACAAACAGAAAGGCACTACGTTCCATACAGCTTATGCCACATTGGATAGTTCACACGAACAATGTGAGGGCATAGATAGGTCTTCTCACGTGCAGGTTAAGTGAACTGACCACCGATATCGTGCGATATGATCCCTTTACGCTGTTTCTTTTGGGGTTTTCTTAAATAAGTGTTTGCGAATAAGCCACAGAGCACAGTGAACCTTAAAACCAACACAGCCGATGGCATGGGTCAAATTCAACCTGATTTATATGGCAGAGTTATACCAAATTGGACATTTCAGCAGCGCTCCACCTAGTAAAGCCTTAGTGAACATTTAAGCGATGTTTATTATACACATAATGGGCATCAATAGGTCTTTAAATGAATTAAAAATTTGGTTCATATCTCCCACGCCTCTGTTTTATTTACATTTAAAGGTAGGAAGATTCTTAAAGAAACACCCGTATCTACGTGCCATTGTTTTAATTTTCCAAAGAAAATAGGTCATATTCATAAATACTGGCAACTTACGATTGTTAATTACAACTTGCCTCTCCTATAAATTATTACGGTTTCTGTTTTTATGGTCAATTTTAACAATTTTTTTTTTTTAAATTTCCAAAAAATAAAAACGAAATAAATTTGATAAAAGACCATAAAAAAAAATTTCCTAACTTTTAAGCACGCCACTAACAACAATTTTGAACAATTTCGAGCAATTGATTTTAATTGCGCGATAATTTTTTATTAATTATGGCATGATAAAACCGCATTTAAAATGTTTTACACCACACAACACATAATATTTGTAACAAATTGAACACATAAAAACAAGGTGCACAATGTAAAACATTTCCTACTTACTGCAAACAGTTAAACAAATCATAAAAAAAATTTTGAATAAAAAATTAAATTAAAAAAAAATTAAAAAATTTTATTTCTTCCAAAAAAAACAACTGCTCCAGGTGAGGCTCGAACTCACAACCCCGGCTCACAAGTTACTGATTATAAGTACCGTGCGCTAACCAATTGCGCCACTGGAGCGCTTGGTGGGGGGTTGCCAAATGCTGTACTTAAACATAAGTGTACACACATCATTATATTAAATACTGTGTTTACATTATTTGCTTAAGAATGAAAAACCAACAACAAAAATGTGTAAGAATAAACATGAATCAGCATTTAGAATCAACAGCAACAACAGCAATTACAGTAACAACCATAAAAATTTTAAATAACAGAGTCCACATAAATGTAACGTTCTTTCTCTCTCCTTCTTTCTTTTCTTAAGGTATTTTACTTCTGTTAAATTAATTTTTGTTCTGTTTACTATTAACAGCTGCTGTTAGTAAGTTCAATAGAAAGTTTATTTAAAACGATGCTGGTTTAATTAATTATTTACAGTTATTTTTGTAATATAATTTAATTATTGAGTACCTTTTGATCCTTGGGAATAATGTTAAATATTTTGAGTGATTTTTAATTCTATCACCACACTTCCATAACATTGTTATGCTGTAAACTTGCATCGTATTTATGAACCCTGGCGACGATGTAATTTTAACAGCATTAATGAGAACCTACCATACTTGTTTGTTAGCAACTGTTGACTATAAGACTTACAGTGGACAGTTTGAATATGGCAACATTATTGGATGTTGTGTTATTAACACCAAAATTTAATGCCAAAATTTCTTCAATGGGAAATAATTCAAAAATTAATTGAAGGAGTTCCACACTTTAACAGTTGATAACGTCCATCTTGTTTAATCCGTCAAATTAATCTAATCTGTCAAATTAGTTGTGATTTATTCAGACTGTTTGGCAATGTCGTGAGTGCGCTCTTTAGCAGTTTGAAACTGATCCTAATTTTCATCGAAAAACGCTGAGGCCCATTTCTGGATGAGTAGACATGTGTACAAAGAAAATTATTGAATTTATTGTTGTTTCTTGGACTGGCGGCATCCTCGGTCCATAAGTCTTTGAGAACGACATTGACCAATTCATGAAATATTGAACATTTCATATGCTCTTACTACCAGAAAAATATTATTTCACAAGTAATGACAGCAATAAGCCTTTCAAAGAACTCATTCCATAAATTTGATTTTTAAATTTAAAAGAAACTTTTTTGTATTAAAAAAAAAACAATAACAAAAGAACAAAATAAATTAAAAAAAAAAACAATTCTGACGAGACATATTAAATAATTTTCCCTATACCCACCGGGGATTCGAACCAATGCACTTCTATCAAGAACTGAAAGTTAAATATATTGAAACCATTTCCACCCAGACAGTTAAGCCAAGCAAATAACTTTTGCCGTTTGGAAGCCTTCCTGTTTTTCTTGTAGTGCTAAAGAATTAAAGCAATTAATTTAAAAATAGAAAAAAAAAGATTCTTTAAAAACACAAATAAAAACTAAAAAAAAACAACTGCTCCAGGTGAGGCTCGAACTCACAACCCCGGCATTGCTCACAAGTTACTGATTAAGTACCGTGCGCTACACCAATTTGCGCACTAGGAAGCGTTACGCGTTTGCCAATATGTGTCAAGAATTTCGGACATTAGAAAAAGGTTAATGATATTGTAAAAGTAAAGAAGAGAAAGAGAATTTAGAACCCTTAAGTCGGGGAGAGAAATCGCAAAAGCTTATAACGAATTTTTGTATGAAACACAGATTCTTAGACCAAATATTTTGTTCATTAAATAGTCCAACATATGTAAGTAGGCCTTTGTGTTCTACATCTCTCGGCAAAATTTTCTGAAAATAAAATCCGCTGAACGAGAATGGATCTACATTTCCAATGCTGGCATAATTGCTCTCACAATAAATGTCGTATTCCTTGACTATCGATTCCCGATAGGGTGTTGTTATTAACCGATTCAAATACCGTGGGTATATGCTTTCTGTCTTCAACTGCTCATCACCTCCATTATACCCTAAAGATATTCAGTTGAGTTTTATCTCAAATTTCAGTAAGCGTCCTGACCTCAGAATGTCCTGTACGTTAGCAATTACGAAAGTTGAATTGGGTTAATTGAGTCCCAACGACAATCCAGTCCTATCACTTGCAATCACTGGTCAAAATGTTTCTAGAACATATCAATCCCATCTATCTTCCCAACGTTTATTCCCCTTCGCCCAAACG
>QOCX01002932.1:5442-19549 GCA_005959815.1 Sarcophaga bullata
AGAACCATTGAATTCTCTGATGAAGTCTTAACTTTAGAACCCGTGAGGACTCGCAAGCTTGTAATTGACAATGCGTTTGTCGACTCCGTCAACAGCAGATGAGCTGATTTGGAGTCGGATAGAATGACGGGGAATATATGGCCAAAACGGAATTAAGAGCGCACTACAAGTCTGATTCACATTCTTCAAGGGAGCACACTCACTATGATTGTCGAGGTCATTACGGGGCGTTGCATTATGGGCATGCACAACATATTTGTCCTAGACACCTTGCTAATGATTTCTGCAGAAGCTGTAGAGATATAAAAAAATCGAATCCTGTCTTCACTTACTGGGTACAAACCCGGCAGTAGGAGAAAGCATCATGTTGCCTGCTATATTGACGATATAAAAGATCTGTCCAATATAGTATATAATGCACTCAAGATCAAGAATTCTCAACATCAGTTTAAAACATTCTTATACTTGAAAACCATATTACGTAGTATACGTATGTATGTGTCTATTCAATACACAACATGTGTTTCACAACATGCTCAAACACCCAAAACTAATACAAAAACAAAATGAACGAAGTTTAGAAATAAATTAATGGATGACAGGATAACAGTTCAGCATTGTATGTTAACTTTGTATTCTTTCCGTTTTTAGTTTCTAGCAAGATTTTTTGTTAAACTTTAAGTGACACTGACAACAGCGTCTGTTTATCGTGAAATAAACGGCTGTACAAAGTGTTTCGAAAAAGTTTCATCGTAATGCAATGCAGAGCAGTTGGAAATTTATTGCCAACAAACAGGCAAATTTGTTAGTCTAACGAGTTTTCAAACACATTTAGGACAAATATCAAATAGAAAGGTGTGCTTAGGTAAATGATTTTGTAAACAACTACAAACCGCATATGGTAGAACAAATGACAAAAACTTTGTAAATGAATTTATGACCTACAGAATCTGTAATATGTCGATAAATTACTTTTTCTGATGCGTATGACACAAATATTAAGCAATCCAACAGCATTAATTTTGCACATTGAATATCTCATGCACTTACTATGCGTATCACATATGATATGCAAACTTAGGCTAAAAATAATAAACCAGAATACTTAATTTACTTCAAAGCTAAATTTATTCAAATCACAGTTTAATTATGTCGAATAATTTAATACTCAGCAGCTTAGGAGAAATCTTGACATAACAGGACTTTAAGTTAAAAAAAAAAAAAAAAAATTTCATTTGAAATTTTTCTTCGTTTAAATCTCCATCAGAACTTGGGTAGAGCGCATCTAAAATTCTCCCTTAGCTTTAATGTGCATATAAGTAAAGCTGGTTTTTACTGATGGCATGGATTATGTTGGCTTTGCAGTCTTCTGTTGTATGTAGAGGATCTCGGTGGCCAGTTCATCTAACTTCCAAGTGTGCAGATAATGCCTTCAAGTCGTTCGTTTAGAATATGCAATATAACATGAGCTGTGTGTTACTTAGCGGTGTATTGTTAAAACCACATATTGTTGGTGTTCATATTATAAAATTTAGGCCAAAAGAAGTAGAAAATTACCTATATTCATCGCCATTGACAGTGAGTGCCTGGCCAAAGACGTTTTCAAAGAGACATAAACCGATGACACTTCTAGTCCAAAATCTTGTCGAGTATGATTATCACAGTGTTGCCAGCTAAAAAATCCGATTTTCCTCTGCACGTTAAAGTATTTACCTTTTAAGCCCTAACAGTACCTATAATATTTTTACACCTAGACTTCTGATATGGGTACCCCTAAATAGCTTTCGTGAAATTAATTTCAATGGATGCTATAGATGCCTTTACAGGAATTTTGTTGGTTATGTTGGTTTTAAAAGATGCTAACGATGATTTTCTTTCAGCTTTTTAGGGAAACTGCACTCATCATAAATAAAGTCTCCTTAAGTCGTGACAAATTTCAACAAATAATACGTTTTAATACGTTTTGACAATACATTCACAGAATCAGCATTCAAACAAACTGACAAAGATCTTTTGTCAGAAATCTGCTGAGAGGCTGTTGCCGAATAAATCTACGGCTAGACTATGGCAAATTTTATTTACTTCTAAGCAAATACGGCATTTTTTTGATTTCGATAACTTTTATATATTATTGCCTGGCATTACATACATGATTGGCCATTACAACCCTTCAGTCAGTATTACTTCCTAGCTTCTCACACCACTTATGTTGTGTGTGTTAATTTTATACATGAGTGGCGGGACCTACAGATTTAAAGTCGACTCCGAACGAAAGATTTTTAGAAACTTTAACATGGCACTTTTTTAATTTCTCTCAGATTTTTTGCCAGAATATGTACTGAGAGGAACCCGCCGAAGAAATATTTTTTTTTTTTTTTTTTTTTTTATTTCGTTTTTGATGGCTGACCGGGGATTTGAACCCTAGCCCTTCGTCTAATAAGCCAACACACTACTCTACTAGACTAAAGCGACGTCAATAACTTTAGATATTATTGCCTGGAATTAGTTTCTGTAAATATTTTTTAAGTGGACAATTACATAACTTCTCCTAAAGTGCAAGAATGCAGAAGACTTAGGATGTATTGTTGGCTTACTATGTAAGAGTTCAAAACTAAAGAACCTTGACAAAAAAGTATGAAAAAATTTCTTTTTTTTTTTTTGGAGCGATCACCTCTAAGTGCCTTTCTGGCAAAAGTTCTGCGATAAATGGATTATAAGAAAAACTTTTCAAATCTAAATTTCGAATATGAGTAAAGTAATTTATAAATCAGTCTTACTGTTCTTAAACTTTATATAACATGACATTGAAATTTTTATTCGTTCGAAAAACATATGACATACGTAAATGGCCACACCCTCAAATCGCTAAAGTTAAAACGACACGTCGTTGATGTGCGGATTGTCCACTTCAAGCCAAACGGGATTGGTAATCAATCGACCTATAGTTCACGCTATTGGAAGTGATGGTTTGACTAACATCGTTCTCAGGGAAATATGGCGCATGATGCCTTCAAATCCATTCCAAAAACTTGACAATTGCTGTTTGTTTACGTATTCATTCATCCAGAAATAGGCCAATTCCCTAAAGTGATATTTCGTAGAAATTGGGCCAACTATTCCAAAGTCTATTCAGCGAACATTATGCTTATGGTCGTTTAAACTTCAGTTTCCTGCAAATGGATGCAGACCGGTTGACGACGAAGTAAAATTCACCCAAGTTGTTGATTGTGAAAAGCCGAAACTTTGAGAGTGACGCAAAAACAACTTTCATGGATAACAGTAGAATGTGCAATTCGAGGACGTCTGGGGCGTTGGTCGATCATTTACTGATCCATGTGAAATCGAATTTATCCACTACATTGCGACTTGCGTCCATCTCGCTAGGACGATTAGAGCGATATGGTAAATGAACGATGAGTTGCTAGAATAGAACAGCCATTTCCAAAAATTATTTTGTTTTTTGCTCATTATATTCACAGCATGGTGATGTGACAAAATATATTGAACAAATTATACTTGATTTGACATCCTCGTAAAGCGATCAGCTTTAAACATCAAAGTTCAGATATTCCTTTTAAAACTACGATAAATATAATGAGTGAATAAAATTAATCCACATACGTGTGAGAAACTTGGACTTTGTCCTGTGTGAAGTGTTATAATGATCAATAATATCCCTATTTTAACCAAAGGATTGATAATTTTTTTTTTAACAAATGTGCACAATTAGAAACCTTTAACTTCAAACAGATGATACTTTGATTAATTAGCTCATATTGGTAAATTTCATTTCATTTCATTCCATATGCTAAGCTAAATAAAAATACTACTTAAACTTCAGAGGACCCTATATATTTGTACATACTATATTTTGAATGAAGCATATTCAATTTGTGCCCAGAAGTGAAGTTTGCAAATTAAACGAACAACTTTATTTATGTAGTAATTTTTATTTTGTTGCATTTACCACGCAGATTTAATTAATTAGCATAACATGACAACTTAAATCATTGTAATTGTATTAAATGGGAAATGCTTATGTACATATTTATACATTGTTGTGGTATTTATTACATAGATAACCTAGTAAGCCACAGAAATATGTGTTTAACTATCAGGCATTGTATTAAAAATATTTGTACAAACTTTCTAATTATGATGTTTAATAACAAATGTCATAAAAATAACATACTGATCACACGTATTGTTATTTCAACTCATAAATGCGTAATAAAATCTGTTTGCGGTTTCGTTTAAAACACAAATTTAAATAAAAACTTTAATAATAAAAATTAAATACACCCAGCTAATGACATAGTGTAGATTGTGAGTTTTGTTGAGTAGATTTCAAAAACCCTTCAAACTTGTTTTATTTGACAAAAACTGTTTTTTTAACTTTACACACAAATTTATTGATTACGCAAACATATTTTAACCAATACCACAAAATTAAGCTTTCTTAAAAAGGGGAGGTATGGGCATTTAAAACGGCATACATACGTATAATATTTGACTTAATATTCTATGAGGTTTGATGAGGTAAACATGTGATATGTGATAATATTAATATTTTTTTTCTTAATTTTTCTAGTATAGTATATTCGTAGTAGAAAATTTCAAATAAAAAATATAAAATAAATGGTAACATCTTAAAGCACATTCTCTTGAGAAGAGATTGACTTTTCATTTGATAAAATCGAACAAAAATTACCGCAGTTATTATTTAAAGAGTACAAGAGTTGTGTTATATTTTTTCAAATGAACTCTCAGTTCAAAAGTTTCAGAATTTTTTTGGATCCTGGTTGTTTATTGGAAATATGTCTAATTCACGTTTGAGCAATCACCAGAAGTTGGCCAATATTTGCGCAAAATTTTTGAACTGAAAGTTCATTTGATATGGAAACATATACAAATATGTAACATGACTGTTATACTATTTTAATAACAACTACGCTTGTGTTTGTCCGATTTTATCAAACGAAGTAGCAATCTCTTCACAAGATAATGCACTTTGAGAATATTGCCACTCATTTCATATTTTTGAATAAAATTTTATAATTAAGTATGGCTAAACTTGAAAGAATAAGAAAACAAAAACCATTTTTTCCAAGTTTACCCGATCAAAACTCATAACATGTAAGTTTGAACAAAATGTTTACGTATACCGTCTTAAGACTCATCCCCCCTTTTTTGGGTAATTAATAATTTTGTGCTAAAGATTAAAAACACCGTTTTTGTCAAATAAAAGAAGTTGGGAGGATTTAGAAATACAAAAAAAAAAAAAAAATATTTTTCACTTCTACTCAACAAAGCTCACAGCCTACATATGTCATTAGCTGGTGTATTTTGACTGTCGCAGCGTGTAATTTTAACCAGAAACTGGCTTTTATATTTGATTTTGTTTATAATAATAACATTTATTATTGTTTTTGGTCGTGATTTGCTTTAGGTTTGTCCAAAGTAAATATGTTGCGCTAAGGTACTTTTTAAGTTACTACAATCCTTTATTTTTATGTAGAATTCTATTGCGAATTTAAATATAAAAAAATCGATTTTCTTATCATATTAAAATAATATTGTTACGAAAGTGGAAATAGTGTAACATCGTTTAACATTAAAATGTTAAACAAAACCTGCAAAAACAAAACAATGGACTTGTTTACTTGATTAACAAATAAACAAAAATATAGCAACAACATCACTATTACGAAAGGGGGATAAACAAGAAAACAACAAGCAACAACAACACTGCAAGGACGAACGTAAGCAAGATACATAAACAACAACAACAACAAAAATGAAGGCATGCATGAGTGAATAATAAAAAATTCAATTAAAACTGAACAGAAATTTATTTTTATTTTTATTTGCAATCTACGAGCTCATATTTCAAACGTCTTTACAAGATAAAGACGTAACAATATAGTACGTTTATCCATTCCCGAGAAAGCGTTAAAATTGAGTCCTCTTCCCGGGAATACCTGGGAAATTTTGGGATATAATGTATCAACATAATATGCTGATCTGCTATGTGGATAACTTTCTTAATGTATAATCTTTAAATCTTAATAAGTATTAAACAAATTTTGAAATAAAAATTTGCTGAAATGTTTCAAAATTCATCTTTTTCTAAAGTTTTTTTTTGTTTTTTATAAGTTTAGTATTTTATGACGACAGAAGTAGAGCGAATTGTTAAGAGGAATTGTACAAATTTTCAATATTTGTAGTTCTTATAATTGCGTTCTTTGAGATTGTCTTATAAGTTAATTTTTCTTATTTAAAGTATCCTTAAAAGTTTTTTTTTTTGCTATTAGAGTTGGCTATATCAACATTAATTGAAGGTCGAATATCAATTTGATTTTCCCAATGTTTGTTAAGATGACGTTCATAATGATTCTCTGCATATGTTATAGAAGCGTATTTTGATGCGTTGTTGCCTTTTTCAAAAAAATGTGGATCTTTAGAATAATTAGTTTCTGCCTGTTCTTTCATTAAAGTTTTCTGCCTCAGAAAGAAGCGTTTCATGACACAAAGCAATCACAATAGCATCAGCAATTAATAGATTTGTGCTTTGCTTATTTAAGTCCACTACCGCCAATTGCATGTTTTCTGAAAAAGAATATTTTCTTCTATCCAAATGTTACCTTTTTCAATCATAGCATTAATTTCAGTCATCGATTGTTTCCATCGAGTTATAACATCTAAATTAAAAATTTTTTTTATAAAATACATCTACTACGGCTAAATGATTTAGAGAGAAAAGAGTTTTAACCAAGTTATCTTTCTTTATAAATGCAATATACGCAACGTAGTAAGCACAAAAATTTTGCAATTGCAGCCTAGGGTAAGCTGTAAGAGTATTAATTATGTTACAGACAACAGCAGCAAAATATAAGTAAAATAAATAAAAAATTAACATTTCATTAATTCCTTATTAATATTACCACTAAACCTATTTCGTGCGTGTTATTATATTGTTACGAAAATGGAAATGGTGTAACATCGTTTAACATTTTTACAGACAACAAACATGTTGTTTACATTCATAGAATTCTCGTGAAGGCGAAGACTAGAACCTTCGCCTACGAGAACATACATCAGACTGTTTACGTCGCTATATAAAAGGCAATGCAAAGCATGCAAAAGTCGGAGTAGAAGTTCAGTCAGCCTTGTGACGACGTGTGCGTGTGAAGTAAACCAATCGTGGTTTGAAAATGTACAGAACAATTGTGTCGTAATTGTTATTGTTTATCACAAAGGGCATAAACAAAGGAATAAGAAATAAGCAATTGTTGTTGTTAGAATCAGTTGTGAACAGTGACACGCAAAAGTTGAGAGATTAATAAAGGATTTAATTAAATTTAAACACAAATTTATTTTTATTTTTATTTGCAGTCCACGAGCTCATATTTCAAACGTTTTAAAAAGGTAAAAACGTAACAATATTGATAGTATTAACCCTCGCATTACCAGCTCAAATCCTCTCACAGTGACAACTATTTCTCTCATTGCTGCCAATAAAAATGGAAATTATTACCCTAAAACAAAAGTACTAGAATTTTTGCTCGTTGTCGCTCTGCCTATAAAATAATCACTTTAGTATACAACAAAGCATTCTATTTTTGAGGGATTGCTGTGTTGCGTTTATTGTGTGTATGTCACTATTCTTTCAATGCTTATACTTACTTTAATGATTTTAATTCAAAATACAAACAATATATTTTCTTATATTTTTTTATATATTTTATTGAAAATATAATAATAATAATAATAATAATTAGGAAATAATAATAATTATAATGCACTGGAAAGCTTTTAAAATGGTCTAAATAACGTGCGGTCACATCTACAAAATATTTGATCCAAAACGTAAAATAATGTGTGCCGTAATGTGACCACAAAATAATTTTGAGGGACAAACAGAAAAACAAAAATATTTTATGTGTGACCACCCAAATATTTCATCATTTCTACTATTTTTCAATGCTTATACTTACTTTAATGATTTAATTCAAAATACAAACAATATATTTCTTATATTTTTTTTATATTTTTATTGAAAATATAATAATAATAATAATAATATTAGGAAATAATAATAATTATAATGCACTGGAAAGCTTTTAAAATGGTCTAAATAACGTGCGGTCACATCTACAAAATATTTGATCCAAAACGTAAAATAATGTGTGCCGTAATGTGACCCACAAATAATTTTGAGGGACAAACAGAAAACAACAAAATATTTTTATGTGTGACCACCCAAATATTTCATCATTTTTGGGCCAAATATTTATTTGATCTCAGATATTTTTCGTAAGGTCAAACAGAGGTAAATAATAGCTGTTTAAGGCTGTATTGTCTACAGCAAAACTAAATCACCATAATCGTAAGAAAAATATATGAAATAAATAATTTGTTTTCTGCAAACCTTTTTATTCGTTGTAGATGTATTCACTACACATGTATTAGTATTTGGCTGACGGCATATACATACACACATTCAGAGTCTGAAATTTAAATACACATGAATGCATATATCAATTGCTATAGTTTTCTACATCAAAGCTATTCAAAATAAAAAAATATATTGTATGATGAGTAAAGGCAAATATTGAAAGATTATTTAATTAAATATACATACATACTTATGTATGTAGTATGATGGCTTACTAGAACTGAGGCCACGGTTCAAGCTCCAGGTCAGACATTTTAAAATGAAATACAAAAAAATATTTCTTTGGCAACTTCCTCTCACCAGTTTTTTGGCAAAAACTCTGAGAATAAATAACGTTGTCATGAAAAAGTTTCTCAAAAAGTTGCCGTTCAAATTATCCCGAAAACTTTATGTTTTTTGTTCCTAAAAATGAGCAGGTGGAAATATTCAGACAAGTGATTATAATGGAGAATTATAATTCAACGCAGCCATATAACAATAGGTTTCCTATTACACAAGTATAGTTTCATTTGGAAATTCATCACTTTAGAAAATAAATTTCGAATCAAATTGTCAAAAAAACCTTTTACAAAAATCATTTAATTTAAATGTGGGACCTGGGACAGGACGAACGAGGAGTGGGAAACCCTATAAATAAGAGTAACCTAAGCAGATATACAAATTATAGTAGGCGATGACATTGACAGCAACTTGAAAATAAAAAACAAACGAACAATACAAAAAACTAGTTGTTATTCAGTAAACGGATGTGCAACGAAACAACAACTTAAATTATTTACATCTTTAATGTTAAAATTTTAATAAAATATTTAAAAAAAAAATTTTTTTCATAAAAAAAAAACGCATTTTTGGGGGGCTCGTCCGGAAAAAGTCTTAAGAGGTGCCTGGAGAAAAAAAGAAGTAATTGTTAACATTATCGGCTATTAGAAGGCGCAGTGGTAAAATTTTTATGCAAATCTTTATGCTAAAATTGGACTATAGGGTGTAGTCCAGGAAATCAAATTGAAATTTCAATTGAAATTCAGTCAAATTGACGGTAATAAGGCCAAAGTTAATCAAGCCCATTTGAAAACTGTTATACCCATTTGGAAACTGTTATACCTGCCTTAGTTAAACTAATACTGGTGCTTTTAGATTGAAATTAACGAATAAAAATCAACAAAAGAAAGTAATGAAAGATAACCTGGAAAGACATTGATTAACGAGTGCAAACCAGCCCCTAAATTGAAAGCTGTATATAAAGAAGTTGCTGCAAATAGTGAGAGAAGAAGAAATCGGTGTATGTTGAATGCAGTTGCATATATATAGCCAACGTGGTAATCGAATTGGAAGAGTGTTTGTTTATTTTGTATGACACATTTTGGTTTGATTTGATTGATTTAAATTTTAAAATACTAATTGAAATACTTTTCCCTTTGTTTAAATTGAATTTTTGCTTTATATTCCAATAATACAATTTGAATTTTCGTTTTATACGTCAATAATCCAATTTGATTTATGACTTAGAATTTCGACTTTCATTCGAGAACCTTAAAATAATTATGTTAATTTTATTTTGATAAAACAGAATTTTCCTGCTCATCCTTTTCTTTTCTGCGTTACACCCATTTTCGAATCCATATGTTTTTCTTTTTTTTTTCTTCGCAAAAATATCATAAAACGAGAAAATATTCGTCTTCCATTATGTATGAAAATACACGTATTTTTTTTCAAACACTCTGGTCAAAAAATATTTGTTGGTGTCAAATATTTCTTAAGTGTGACCATAATGACAAATATGATTTGCCTCATATTTCTGTTTGCCGCTATTTGATGAAACAGAAATGGGAAAATAAATATGCGCAGTGTGACCACTAAAAAATTTGTTTTTTCAGTCATATTTCAGGCAAATAAGAGAAAACAAAATTGGGATAAACATTTGCAGTATGTGACCGTTCCTTTAAATACATTGATTTCATTAATATGCGTATTTATTAAATTCTTAAAGTAATATGAATATCAAATAAAAATAAAATCCGAATAATCAAACCTTATTTAAAGCACGTTTTATTGGAGAGGAGACAGTTGAACAGACTTTGTTATGCCAGTCTTATACCTAACTTGTTAATTCGAAACAACAACAAAAGGAATAATTAGAAATATTGGTTTTGGTTACATGTGAAGTCTAAAATGTTTACTTCTTGTTAAAGCCACTGGAGTAATTTCTCTCAAAATTTTACTCGATGTCTCACCTGTAGAATTGTGTCGATAATAGTGTTTTCAAACCAAAATTTAAAACATAATTGTAGCATTAAAATCACAAACAGCTGATTTTCCGTTCACACTGCAAGTTTTCTTAAATCTGCTTTTAACATTCATGACATTTATGACTGTGCAACAGCTGTGTTTGTTTAAGAAATAAATAAAAAATAAGAAAATTTAAGAAATGATCATTAAATTAAAAATTATTGTAAATATTGTAAAACAATACTTTAAAATAGTGAATCTATCTATAAAAAGTGAAGAAGTGATTGGAAATTAATTAGTTTTATATACCGGCGTCCTGTGTTT
Source organism: Sarcophaga bullata (assembly GCA_005959815.1). Classification (NCBI taxonomy): domain Eukaryota; kingdom Metazoa; phylum Arthropoda; class Insecta; order Diptera; family Sarcophagidae; genus Sarcophaga; species Sarcophaga bullata. The sequence continues at coordinate 16,451 of QOCX01002932.1, forward strand.
TTATATTTACTTTTTTTTTATTTTGTTTTTTTTTCGAGCTGTTTTCAACATTTCAATGCTGGTAGTTCTGATTTAGTACATCGAAAACAAGGTTGTATTTTATAAAACTACTTAAAATCAATTCAAAAAGGTTTTAAGATGGTTTGAACACAATCATATTGTATGGTAAAATAAAGTTTTATTATGGTTTTAACGTTAAAACCCCTCGGTGTAAAAACACTGTAAGATCTACTATATACAGTGAACAGCAAAAGTCTTAGTACGGCAATATCTTTTAGCAATTTCATAAATTTTTAGCCAAAATTTTGTATATAAATTATAGTTTTTATATTTATTTCATTAATTTATTTCTGTTCTATATAAAACAAACAAATTTTTTATAATTTTCGCAAAAAAAAATAAAGAAAACATTCTGGTGACTCTACATTTCGGGACCGCAAAAGTGTAAGTACGCCTAGAATATTTAACGAAAAAGCATTGTTAACACTATTTGTTAAAAAATTGTTACATCCATAAATTACATTGTTATTCGTAAATTAAAAACATGCTTAAAAGTTTTTATTATTTGCACTGCCAAAATGATTTACCAGAATTTTTTTTTTTTTTTTTTTTTTTTTTTTTGTTTTGTAAAAAACATAACAAAAATTTGTTTGTTTTATAATAGAACAGAAATAAATTAATGAAACAAATATAAAAACTTAAAGCTTTTACACAAACTATCGGCTAAAATTCATGAAATTGCTAAAATACTATATTGCCATACTAAGACTTTTGCTGTTCACTGTATATAGTTAGTATACACCAACCATGCAGAGAAAATTTTCACAATATTTCAAAAACTACTTACGAAATTTGAACAAAATAGAATTGTTTTAAAAGATCAATTTGCGTTTATAATTAAAAAAAAAATTTTTTTTTGAGTTCAACACGCAGTGGACTGTACTAGAATAACTTAAAGATAATTATAGGACGAAAAGGGGGATATGGGCCCTTTTTTTAACATAGTTTTTATATTTAATGAGCAGTGTAAAATCGTCATATTTTTTCCTTCGAGAATTGCTTTGTAATAGTTTTCACTTTATTTCAATGATCATTAAGCACATATAATGTCAATAATAGGATAAACACAAAGCACTCGGGGTCGCTGATGGAAATCGAGCCCACAATCTCGGCACTTAAAGTGTAGTACACTACGAACTAGACCATTGGGACACTTTTTCCTAGTGCGTACCAATTGTCGAAAGGCACTTTTATGTGGCTATCAATTTATGAATAGTGAGTCGGACGACCTTCATAAGTTTTATTGCTCTGACCCAGTTATACAGACGGCAGAAGTCTCCAGAAATAGTATCGTTCTGTTCCCCCCACAGAGTTTTGTGCTGGCTTCTCAACTAGGAAGTTACAAAATCTAATTTCATCGAGGCTTTTAGCGAGTTCAACAGCTCTATCATTTGCAACGTGAATATAGAAAATCATGCATATATTCAGTGGAGTTTCATCGTCAACATATATCGGAGAACTGTGGGATGAATTTTTGTTCTCAACATTTTATACCGATGAAGAAAACCAAAGACTTTTACCTAAAATGTAATTATATTATCCAGTAATCAAAGGAAGTACTAGCCAACGGCTTGCATACATTTAAGAGTTATAACTCTTAGAAATCCCAACCGTCTTTAATCTTCGCATTCAAGGGAACCTGCTTTGTCAAGCTCAGTAAAATCTTGGTGGAATAGGAAGTTCTATATTCAGCTAAAGCTACAGAAGGATTTGCTGTTGACATATTTCAGAATAGCTTTTCTTAATTTTTTTATAAAAGAGGTTTTTAACCAAATGTATATATCCTGTGTCTCACAGTCAATCCAGCAACTGTGTTATGTTTAGCTGGAGTAAACAAATAGAGGCACAGCAGGCAGACTTTTTGTTACAAATACAATTCAACATGTCTATGTGTTGAAACGTGTATCATTATCGAAAAATAAGTACACGTTTGAATGGTTTTTTAAGTTTACTTTGTTTAATAAATTTTATGTTGCTTTTGGACTTGATTGTGTAGCCTCCTTTTTTTGCTTTGAGCAGTTATTGGTTTTTAACACTAGAGAGCCTTCTTTCTTTTATCTTTTGTAATGAGGCACCCAAGAAGGGATCAGCCATTGAATTTTTATAGTTTAAAAGCAACACTTTCAATATAAACATGCCACAAAAAAAAGAACTTTTGTCTTTCAACACTTATTTATAAAATTAAATTCTTAAAACCTTGATTTCTTTATCATCACTAAAAACGATGCTTTTTTCTACTGTGCATTGATTTTTATTACTTAATTGCAGTTTCACTTATTTTTCTGAGAACTTAAATCCATTGAAAGAATGATTTTAGTTGTTTAGTTTAAGCGAAAGTATTTATTTTCTTGCTTGGACAACTTTCTGCAAATTGAATTCTGTTTCTGTTTGTTTAGGTTCTTATATTAAGATACCAGGCAGTCATAACAGCTTCTTGCGATGCATAATCCACTAATAAAAAACTGAATTAAATATCCATTAAATAACATTGTCTTATTTGTTTAAAAAATTAAAGTACTACGTGCTTTCTAAAGCGTTTTGTGAATACAGAAAATTTTTATATCGTGCAAAAAATTTCACATTATTTATCGGGATACGAACATTCAAAATATTTATTTCCTATTTGGAATACGGAAATGAGAAGCCATTAATAATTTATTCAACAAGCCGGTGTTCGCAGGATTAACGACCTTCCTGCTATCGAAAAACAAAAAAGGCAAGCATCATATTTAAATTTCACTGTTCAAGTCTAGCGTAACATTAAAAGAGTACAATAATTTACCGTAATGTTGCGTAAAATTTAAATTGAATTCTTACTAAAGAGAATCAGTTTCATTACATAGATAAGCCATAGCATGTTCAACTAACAGAATTATTATATATTTAGTGTTCTCTTTTGCTTCTTATTGAGAAGAAAATGTTATTTTTACAGACTTTTAATCACAATTTAACAGCAGCACGCAAGTCATTGCATATGCGTGTCACAATTTGTTGAATGAATTGCTGGTTAATGTTAAAAAAGATTTTTCTTTTAAAAAT
>QOCX01002933.1:0-19536 GCA_005959815.1 Sarcophaga bullata
AGAGTCTAGCTACAAATAATGCTCCTGGTAGTGACAAGATAACTAACAATATGATTCTAGAATTACATAGCAGAGGAGTTATAACGATTTTATTTACACTTAATGCTATTACTCGTCATTGGAAAGTATCATTTATTACAATGATATCGAAGACGGGCAAGGATCTTACCTAGATTTANTTATTTACACTTAATGCTATTATTCGTCATTGGAAAGTATCATTTATTACAATGATATCGAAGACGGGCAAGGATCTTACCTAGATTTACCCATATAGAATAAGTCTTCTATATAATTTATCACAATTATTCGAGAAATTGTTATTATTGAAACTTACAACTTTATTAAGTATTTCAGATCATCAACTTGAGTTTTTGAAGGAATATAACACCATTCAACAAAATCACAAGCTGATAAATGTAATAGAAAAAACCCTTGAAGAGATGAAATATTGTTCTGCTTTCTTTATCAATAGTTCGAAAGTCTTTGATAAAGTGTGGCATAAAGCCTAATATAAAAACTTAAATAAAAATTTCGATCCGATGCCGGTGTTTCCTAGGATACTATTTTGTTTTTTTAATATATGGACTGATCTACACTTATGGCATGCCGACATATACACATCGGCACAAAGTGAACATAATTAAAATGTGACCATAGTTGTGAGAAGCAATTTGTAGAAATATTTTCAAGTGTACTTATTAACCTAATAATATGTAAATGTAGTTCAAAATATAGATAAAACGTACAGCACTAAATGCCTAAAGACAGCGTATTTAACTTGACAAACATTCTTCCCAAAATTGAGACCATTGGCATTGTTATTAGGGAATTATACTGTAAGAATTCTTTGGATGTATAACTGCAACCTGAAAAAAGCGACATGAACCACAAAATACACAGAAGGGAAAATTATGACGTTTAAAAAACGCTCATAACAGCAGCCATTAACCCGCGTAATTAAGGGGAGAAGAAAATGTTATAAATTTTGCGAAGCAAATGTGTTAGAAGCAACAGATATACAAAGTGAAAACTGGAGGATGATAGAAAAATTAAATGTTAATAAACATTTATTTTGTGTTAAAAGGAGTAAATTTTGAATATTTTTTAATTTCTTCAAGGAAAATTTTAAAATCCCTAATGTTTAAATATTAATCGAAATGTGTTTGTTTTCGGTCACAATTAAGGTATTAAGAAGTTAAATATTACAAGATCAAAATAAGACATACTGCTCATAAAAAATTTTTCTTTCTGAAATTTACCAATATTTTTTTTATTTCTTGAACGAAAAAGTTAAAGTAGTTCTATTATTATTAGTTCTTATTATTATTTATTAATAGTTTCACACAAAAATTACATTTTTTTTATTAACACAACGACAATATAAAAAACCCACTCCAAAAGCTAAAAAAAACATAAATAAACAAAAGAGAGAAAATGAGAGAGAGACAAAAATACTTTTTTGGTAATATTTGCTATTCCTTTCACACTTCGCCAGTAACTGTAAAATTCCGTTTCCTTACTGGTTTATACTGTGACATGAACCTTCTTCTTTAGAAGCTCACAAGCAGCTGAATGCATTTTTACTCTCTTTTTTACGAACATTGTTGACGTTCGTGTTCTATGTGTGTAAAAAACCGAAGATGTTCGGCCCTCGGGGGATATTCTTACGACACTGCCTACACAATATTTACAGCCCCGAGTAAACAGAGACGAATCGGAATTTGATATTTAATGGCGTAATGTGAAAGGGACAGCAAATATTACCAAAAAGTATTGCTGTCCCTCTCTGATTGTTACTCAGTTTTATTTATTTATATTTTTATCTTTTGGGGTGGGTGTTTTATACTGGCGTGTGTTAATAAAAAAAACTAGTTTTTGTGTGAAACTATGAATATATAATAATACGAACTAACAAACGAACAAATAACATTTACTCTGCGTAGAGATCCGTGTCCAGTTATTCGAATTAATGACCAAATTATATCGAAATATTTACTTTTTCATCTTGATCGTTTAACGTAGAAATAAAATAAAACAAATAAAATTGAGAACAATATAAATCAATTGGCCAGTTGACAGAAATTCAACTCTAAATTTGGACTGCATTTAAGGAGTACTGCCTCAGCTTAAAATTTGGATAAAATTCAGAGATCGCCAAACAACTTCTGCCTTATAGTACATCAGAAATTTAAATTTATACGAAGGCCCTAACGTACGGTTGGTTAAAATGCAAATTCAGATACATGCAGAAAAATAGTTAAAGACGCTCAACTCTCATTCAAACCCGCTAGTTCGTGGTATTCAAAATAATAGTGGACATATTAGGCTTTGAAGAAGGGATACTTTCTTTTATCCAATGACTTGAATAAAGTATGCTGTCTACGGGAACATAAAATTATTTTAAATTAAATTAGATTTATTTAAGTGTATTTAAGTTTAAAGATAAGCCTATGAATATTCAATAAATAAATGAAGGTTAAACAAAAAAATATTTATTAATAAAGTTTTTTTATGAATTATGTGTATTTTAATTTAAAATCATGTCTACGATAAAGATTTAAGAAAAAATAAAGGTTGAACAACAGAAAATAAATAAATAATTTTTTTTATTTTTTAACAGTTTTTTAGTGAAATATAATTTAATTTAAAATCATACGTTTTATTGTATTATCAAAAAACTAAATAAAATGGAATAAATAAACATCGCTAAAAATCTTCTCCAAAAAAGATACACTTTAAAAAATTTTCATCTTATGAAAAGCCATGAAGCCAAGATAACGTCGAAATGATTTTTAACGTTTGGGATTCAAGTGCTTGCGATTACCATAGGTTTGGTTGACATTTCTTAAGAAGCTAGAATTTTCCAATGCTTAACCAATGTTAGCTTTCATTGCCGATCACGTCTAAAATGTAAAAAGCTTTGCCTGCAAAATATCGTTCGAACAGTTTCCGACGAAATGAGGTTCCACCATGTGGTCACGAAAATCTGGGGAAGTGAATAACTTAAAAACTAAGACTTCTCACGTATATGGGCATATGAACTATGAACCTGTAGATAATATAGATTATAAAAAAAATAGTTTGCGCCGTTTGAACTCAAAGTATCCTTCGACAGTATGTAATTGTATTCATAAAATATGCCGATATTTCAAATAATTTGAATTTTTTATGGTAATCGGCCATATTTGTTTGAAGCGTTTTTTAGTATTAAAATAATAATTTTATAAAATACAAAAATTTAAATTGAAATAAATTGTGAAACCTATTTTGTGGAAAATAAATGAAAAGAAAGTTGTTTAATTTGTGTTAGTAGTGATTTTCTTCGAAGAAATATTTTTTTACAGACGTTTATTTAAAGTTAATAGTTTCCGAAATTTCATAAGCCAAACATCACCATTCTGTCCTCAATTAAACACGTATGGTGTGAGAATTTGTAAAATCTATAAACCAAAAACAACATACTTTCGGGATCATAATTTATTAGTCAGACTTTTTTAATTTTTTTTTCAAAGAAAGTATGGTTCATGCAAAGTCGACAATAAAATTTAAGCGAACAAGGCACTCCGTCGCTCGTATCAGCAGTTCTTGCACATAAGGATATTAAACACTTTTTAATGTCGGAGTATGAGAAAACATATGCAGGGCACTTCAATAAATCTACTTGATAATGGAACTACCATTTCAGCGGTATATTGACCTCCTAAATATAACATTCGGAAGGAGCAGTTTAGTGAATACTTTAAAATCCTTGGCCCAAAATTTATATACTATAATGTAAAGCATACGGTCTGTGGCTCGTGTTTTCTTACTCCAAGAGGAAGGCAAATGTACGTTGCGATATCATCTTGCAAAATGAATGCCATGTCAGCTGGTCTAAAAACACGCAAAAGCGTTTCATTAAATTCTTCTTTGGATCTTTCATCTGACCATTCACCCACTATATTGCTTTTATATGATAATCCACGCAGCCGAAATAATTCTAATTTGTCCTATCCATAGAAATTGAATATGTTGTTAACCAAACTTCTTCAACTATGACCTGCACAGCCAAAGTCTACATAGCCCCGAGTTATTTTGTTCATATTTAACTCCATTTTTCGAGTTGGTTCATTTTTAGCGTCGGGGAATATATCAGAGATAATTATGATACCCAAACCGGGCAAGGATATAACCCAAGTCACGTCAGATCGGCCTATAAGTTTGTTGTCTATTCTCTCAAATCGTTTGAAAGAATGTTCTTTGGCAGATTGCTTTAGGAAGTGGATCTCAATGCTCTTATTCCCCATCACCAATTTGGTTTTAGAAAAAATCTGTATAACAAATTAGAAACGAGATGCGTTCGAGAAAAAACAATATTCTACTGAGCTCTTGATATACAAAACCTTAAATTTATTACCCTCTAACGTCCATAAACTCTTCAGAAGTTACCTAGAAGACAGATATTTTCACACAAAATCAAATTCTAACTTATCTTCACGCAAAAGAACTTCTGCTGGCGTACCTCAAAGAAGCATTCTACGGCCATTCTTGTATTTGTTCACTGTAGATATGCCAACTAGCTCATTGGTTTACATTTCAACATTCACGGATGACACTACATTCATAAACACCCATGAAAACCCTGTACTTGCTTCCGCTCCAATCCCATGTTAATGAATTAGAGGAATGATTAGATAAATGAAAAAGTTAATGCTAGCAAATGCGTCCACATAACTCTCACATAAAAGCAAAAATTGTCCTCCATTGAATATTAATGGTTCAAGAATACAAAACAACAAAACCATATTAAGTGTCTCGGTATGCAATTCTATCGGTCGTCTTACTCACCACATTGTGACAAAAATAACACGGATAAAACTAAAAAAATGCACTGGCTCATTGAACCACGGTCAACTCTGGAATTGTATCTTAAAGTACTCTTGTACAATGCGGTTATAAAGCCGATATGGATATATGGAATCAAGTTAAGAGGGACTGCCTCATCATCCAATATAGAAAATTGCAATGAACACAATCTAAACTTTTAAGAATGATAACGTGTGCTCCTTGGTATATCAGAAATAACATTAATAGGGAAGTCGACATTCCCACTATTAGGGAAGAAATCAAAAAGACAAACACCTAGGTATTTAACTAAACTGTCACTAAAAACACCTTGAAAGAAATCTGTTGCTTTTTGAGGGTTATAGTCGTCTTAAAAGGGTGTAAACTATAGATCTGACGTAATATCTTTTCCCTAATATTAGTGAAGACAAAACATTGGTTATTACATTGGCAATACTAATTATGTATATTTTAGTTTTAAGATTTTAATATATATTGTTAATGTCTTCGGAAAGATTCATTATAATAAAGTGATTGAAGAAAAAATTATTGGTTTAACGCTATTAAAAAAACTTATCAGCTTTTCTTCATATTGTATTTGATTAAATATCATAGAATTGCATTCTGAGTTTTCTTACTTAAGGAGTACTTACTAAATTCTTCTCTTCTCTTCTATAAGGTATAAATTAATCGAATTCAATTACCGCGTATTTTGATCCAAAAGAAATAATTTAAGAGTTCGAACGATTTGTACTGTGTATTACGTTATTCGTACTATTTTTTACGAAAGAACAAAAGTGTTCGACAAATAAATTTCCCTTTCAAAATAGGAACTCTGTATTACGAAAACAATCGTAAGATATGAAAAAGCGTTAGAAAATTCTTCCAAAACCATTTTGTTAGTAACAAACTGGAAGAAAAATAAAAAATATAATTATTTTAACCATTCAAAATAAATAAAAGTGTATAACAAACGAGTAAATGTTAATAATAAATAGCAAAACATTTATATACATACATGAATAAATATAATAGAAATAAATATTTATGCTCTTAAAATTTTTAAGGGATACTAAAAAAACGTGTACATGAGTAAAAAGTAGTATGAAGAAATGATTCAATTTATGTCGAAGCATCCTGACTTCGCAAAAGGCCATCTTAATGCTTAACGATCCAAATGCTCAAAATAAATCGAATATGTGGCATCGAAATCGAATAAAATTGTGCACAGATTTAAATGCTTTGGAACGTGATGTTAAGGGATGGAAAAAGATAAATTTGTTTAAACATGGCTACAGATATTTTAAATAGTCTATTCGCAAACATTTGTTATGGATAGTCTCCGTAGTCTAGTAAGTAGTGTGTTGGCTTATAAGACCTTGGTTCAAATCCCAGGTCAGACACCAAAACGAAAATATGAACAAATATTTCTGACAAAAACTCTGAGAGCAAATAAAATTGCCATGAAAAGTTTTTCAAAGATCTGTCGTTCGGAGTCGATCTTAAATTGTAAGCATAGCTGCCAAATTTGACGATTTGTCGTCATTTACATAATTTTCTTTACTTTTGTACATTAAAAATCAATTTATTTACTTTGCAATTGTTACTTTTGTAAATTTAGGTTAGTAATAACAAAGAGTATCGTATTATATTTTCAAATTCTTTACGAACACCTGTGATGATACTACATAAAATGCTAAATAACCTAAATATAAGCACCAATTACTAAAAAAAAACTTGAAAATAAATTGGTCAGATATTTAAAGAAAAATGGTTCGTTCGGCAAATATCTGCAAATATCCTAATATTACCCTGCAAATAATACCAAGAATTTTGAAATAAGTTTTGCACTCTTCGTAGTTGAGCATAACTTCCCATTTGCCGTTGCAGGCCATTTTTAATGATTCGAATATAGCTTCTAATATTACCGTACGAAGAACAAAGGCAAGTGCCATTTTTTTGTACTACCAACACTTAATGGATAGCCCCTACTCATGCAGTGCATTGTGTTGGAGCTAGGAAAATGTGTTATGGGAAGGAGGAAAAAGGTAGTTGTGTTTGTGGAGTCTAAATTTTAAGTCCTTTATACCATAAGTGACAGAAAACACTTCTGCAAGGAGGGAGTTTCATATACTAATAGCTGAAAAAGAACGAATTGTGTCTGTAATGCAGTATGCGAGCACTGGCTAATAAATCACAAACGGAGGTGCTCTCCGAGAAAGACGAGTGTTACGTAGGAGAAAAATTCGTTTTAGTGGCGATGGAACAGTGAAACACAAGCCACATTGCAAATCAATGGATCAATAAATCAATGGAGTTAGATAATCTACCGTCAAAATAGACGTTGAGGCACCGGTGCTTACATGAGAGTTGTATTCGATTCTCGGCATGGTATAAGGGTATAATAGAAGATGAAGTGAAATATTTTTTGCGGCATCTTCAGAAGTCTAGGCACTGAATCATATGTCGGCTCTAGCGAACATCACACTAAATTCTCATGCCAACAACTTCAAGTGCTTCTGATGCCCTAATATTTACAACACCCGTAAGTATTGCTGATGCAAAATTATTGCTGGGTTTATATGTCAATAAACAAAACTGGTATAGAATATTTAAACATTAAGCAATTTTTTCCTAAAAATGATATTCTCGATTTTTGGAAAAAACCTTTTAATTTCCAGCCTTAACTAAATTTATTAAGAAATATTAGTAGTTTCACATTCTTCAGCTTATGTAGAGAAAGTATTAAGCCAAGTTAATTTAAAATAGAGTAAATTCCTTGAAACTGAATGCCTTAAAACTTAAACGAAGCTCCTGAGAAGCAATATTGTATGAAAACATTATTTAAAATTTGGCAATTGTAATTGCTTCGACTTTAATATTGTACCTGATTTTATTGAACTGTTTAATTCTAATAGATATGTATATTTAAACTTTTCAATTTATATACTTATTTTTTTCTGACGATTTTTTTTACGATTTCAATAAACATATTTGATGATTTTGACGATTTTTTCTAAAATTTGACGATTTGATGCTTTATTTATCTGGCAGCTATGACTGTAGGTCCTACCACTCATTTAAAAAATTACACAAACAGCATAAGTGGTATGAAAAACTAGGTCGTAATCCTGGCTGAAGAGTTGTAATCATCAATTATGTATGTATGTATGTAAACATTTGTTAGGTTTGGGTAGACTGCAAAAACTACGCAAAGATTAAATGCCGTCGAAACCGAAGAAGTATTTCCGGAACAGGTGGACCAAGCAGATACTCTTCACTTTCACCATTACAACAGCAAACATCTGATCTCCTATTGGTCGAGGAGGTTGTTATTAGAATAAGCGGTACTTTGGAGTTTGGTGCAAAATCTCATTTAAACACCACACCATCCTCGAATAAAACTTCCACTAAAGAAATGAATATTGAAGATGAAAATGAGGTGGATATTAATTCAGACTTTTCCGTTCAGGAACAGACTAATAAAAAGTCCACTCAACAGCGACCGGTACGAAAGGATGCACATTTGAAAAGATAGGTTGAAAATCAAGTAACCTACTCAGAGTATCCAACAAAAGTTTTAAAGGAAGTCTCTGAAAACATTGCAGGAGAACAAAAATATTTAAAGAGAAGATAAACTTGAACCAAAAAAGAAAAACTTGAGCTGGCAAAAGAAAAGTTTCTATTAAAGAAGGAAAAATTTGAATTTGAGTTGGGAAAACATAACGTTTAAAAGTTTTTTTTATTAAATTTATCAGTGAATTTGCATTTCTGATTTATTTTATTTAAGTTTTAAATTCCTTTTACTTGGTGCCTTTATTGTTATATTGCAATTTGAACTTATTTTAAATACACATTTTTTTAATTTCTTATTGTTATAAATATATATATATAACAATATATATATATTGTTTTTTATTTCATCTTTTATAGTTTTCGCTTAACATTAAAATTGGTATTTTCAGTTTCATCAATTAATTACAACACAATATTTATGTATTTTTATTAATTTTGTTAAGGGAAATTTTAGTCCACTTAGAAATTTTATTTGCAGTGCTCCCAAGTTCGAATGAGTTACTCAGTACGGTTTTCCTTTCTATTCGGAAATTGCTCTTGAAGAATTTTACTTTTCGAATCGAAATACGCGGTAACCCCACAGTTGTTCTTTCGATTCGAATTACACAGTAATCCTTTGTACCCATCTTTTGTCACTATTGTCCAATATTACTATCCGATATCTATCGATTTGTGCTCTCTTCAATCGTCTACGACATTATACCCGATTTTTGGCCTTTTGATTTTCATTTAATTGTTCCCTTTGAATTTATTTTACATTGTTTTATAATACTGTATAGCTGGCATAAACAAATCTATGGGTGTTCTTAGTTTCTATCTCAATTGAAGACTTTCCCACAGGTGCCGATATTTTTGTTGCTGTTCGATAAGGATAGAAAAGGGTTGAAAGTTCATTTGCTAGGAAGAATTTAATTTCGATTAGGCCCGCATAGTCAATATGCAAACATGTCCACGGACCTTCTGGTGTAGTCCACGGTTGTAGTAATGTTTTTGCAGGTGATTTTGCAAGACTAACTATAGATCGCAATTACTGACTAAATCCTCAATTTTTGCATCCATACGTAAGTCTTCATTCATTGTATTCTTTGATGCCCTTTATGAATTTAGCGTTATATATTTAGGGTTATAAGAAGTCCTTTTCCACATAACTATTCACTATGAAAAGAGCATCATTGTGTTTTCGAAATTTGTATGCATCTTTCATTTTCTTGGCACTGTACAAGATGTATTACTGCTTGAAGCTCATTAGATTGCTGCATAACTAGTCGAACCATTGAGTGAGTTACTGACAATTTGCATAACGCTATTCAAATTCATCACCCCTGCTTGAACGCGTTTATTGAGTACATCGACAAAAATTTGCTTTTAATTTACATCCTATGTTAAAATCGTACGTTTCGACTGTAAGAGCCTTTTGCAATTTATATAGACCGAAATTCCTTTTATAGATTCAAAAATTTACAGTAGTGACTTATGCTCAGCCTGCAGAGTGAAATGTCGACCAAAAACGTGTTTATGAACGACGATTATTAAAGCAAGTGCTCCCTTCCCGATCTCGCTATACTTCTGTTCAGCTTTTGTAAGTATTCATGATGCATGGCTGATGTCTTTAACAGACTTAATTTTGTAGCGGTGAGCTATATATACATCGACACCTGAATTTGATGCATTGGCAACTACAATAATTTCCTCTTTAGGATCCCAATATTAAGTAGTCGGATTTAAGATTTCATTGAATTTTTCGAATGACTATTGACATCATTCTGCCAACTTCCAAAAAGTGCCATTGCATAAAAGTTCGTCCAATGACTTCCAAAATTAATGTATTTTCTTTATATAATAATAGTAAATTAAGTTAGATATGTTCGTTATTGCGCCTACCTTTTCAGGGTTAAGGCCCTAGATAACGGACAGACTGCATACCAAGTACACGTACTAAATTTGCATCTGCTCTTATTAGAACCGATAATATTATCCATGTATGCCGCGGCATCTACCAATTCAACAGCCAGACTGAAACGGGGCTAACGGGTGTTAAGACAAAAGAAAAAAGTTCCACGATGCCTACAGGCAGCACTGCACCATTTGGGTAACTTTCATTTTTGGCGCACCAAGCGCCCCCAATATTCCGTTTATAAATCTTTAAACCGTGCTAGGATTGACTGTGTTAATGAACTTTCTTTTGTTTTCTTTCTTTCTTTTCTTTTCGAAGAGGTACATACCATAAATTAAACATTTCGATAAAATGCATTCCAATGGGATTAAAATCATCAGCGACGTAACTCTTATCACTTTTAATAATACTTCTGAAACTCATATCGCATTGAAATTAGTTTTTTATGTTAACTCGTCGCTTGTTTGCATTGTGAACCGTGAATGTAAATATGTTTAAATAATTTTAGCAATAGCGATATGCCTCCAGTTGGATTTAGATGGTCTGACACACAATCAATTCGAAGGATGACACCAACGCTATTTATAAGGATTTGCAAGATTTGCAAGCAACTACATCAACCCTCTTTATGCCAATGTGTGAGCTCATTGCGTACTACTACAGAAACAGTCCTTGTTTTCGATCACCCACGAAATCTATGATATGATGATTGTCGCGAGGTAGTTGCAGCGAAAAATGTCGCGTATAAAAAGCGAGGCAGTCAGCCGCTACGCGAACATTATCGAGACCTATAGAAAGAAGAAAAGGGATGAAAGAAGCCTCTTTAGACGCCAAAGAATGGAGCAGGAAAGGCGAGGGTGTGAGGAATACGCGATGTATAGATGTAGGAATGACGCTCGAAAATTCTGTCTGAGGTTAAGCGTCTAACTGAAGATTTTAAGCCCTGAGCGTCTTCCTACAAAGATGTGTATGGAAACCTGGTAACAGATTCGCAGGGGGTGCTGAGGTTGTGGAGGAAACACTTCTCTACTATGCTACAAGGCGTTGATGATATCAATACCGCCGTTAGAGTTGATGTTCCGTACCCGATCGACGATGACGGCGTGGATATCCGCCGCCTAGCCATGAAGAGGTCAAAGCTACGATTATGCGACTTAAAAACAATAAAGCGGCAGGTCCTTATGGCCTCCCCGCTGATTTGTTTAAGACAGGTTGTAATGAGTTGGTAGGACGCATGCACCAGCTTATTTACAAAATATGGCTAGAGGAAAGTATGCCCACCGATTTAACCTCAGTGTCCTCTGTCCTATCCTGAAAAAGGGAGACCCTACGTTATGCGCCAACTACAGGGATATAAGCCTTATATCTATCGCATATAAGGTTCTTACAGGCGTATTGTGTGAACGACTGAAGCTACTCGTCAAAACACTGATTGGATCTTCAGACCTGGCAAGACCACCATCGGCCAGATTTTCACACTAAGCCAAATCCTTTTAAAGACCCACGAAAAACAAGATGACACACACCATCTTTTTGTCGACTATAAGGCAGCCTTCGATAGCCCCATGAGGGATCGTGTTTTTGCCGCAATGTCTGAGCTCGATAATTGGTTTGTTAATGGCCAATTGCGTAAGTAATTAAGTACTATTTGCAGCACTTCTTTTATTTTAACAGCTTTATTTTCGAACTTCTACTTATTTTATTTACATTATTTAAACAATTTTTATTTTTTAACTTTTATTATTTCTTTTGTTTTTAAAATTTTAAAAAATTTGCCATTTGCCAATTGCCATTTAAAACAACGGAGCAGAATAAAACAAAATGTCAAAAAAGGCAGTATCACAAAGAAGTATGCAAAAAAAAATCATGAAAAATATATATCGTGCCTTTTTACCCCTCTTTCCTCCCTTCTTCTCACATTATCAAACAAAAAGGCATAATTTAGTCTTAATCTAAAGTCGTAATTTAAAGTTATAGTGAAATTTGAAAAAATATATTTTCAGCTATTTCCTCTCATCAAATTTCATGCCAAAACTCAGAGGGAAAATAAAATTGCCACGAAAAGTTTCTCAAAAATCTATTGACTTTAAACTGAAGGTTTTGCCACTCATGTATAAAATTAATACACACAACATAAGTGATATTAGAAGCTAGATTCTGTCTGAAGGGTTGTAATGACCAATTATGTATGTATGTACTTAATTATTAAAAATATTTATAAAATAGTAAGATTATTTCGTCCCGAACAATAATTTAGTTTTCATATCTAATACTATTTGTAAGAGTAAGAGTTTCTTAATCGATGAGAGCTGGAGTTTTTCTTCTTTTAAAAATTAGAACAAAACCATAGCTGAATGGTTTGCCAGGATCGAAAGTCAAGCTTTAATTTGCAAGTTTGGAAAAATTTGGAAGCCTTTGTGATGAATCAATTTATCATTCACTTGCCTAGCAAAATTTTTGGAAGGCTTTGAAGCGCTAAAAACCTATGATTATGGATACAAAAATGATGTCACATCTCGCAAAAGGGATGGATCTCGTTGGTAGTAATGGAATTAGAGCAGCAGTGGCGCAGGTAGAAGTAAATAGAAAGAAAAAAGTATGCTCACACTATGGTTGGCTCAACCAGGAGTCTAGATTTTGTAAATACACTAGCTGGACTCCAAGCTACTATTAAAGGTAAACTCGGTCCTCGATCATATTCTTGTATCATTACTCATAATAACAGAGAAATAAAGCGACATTCGGATCAAAATCAAGAGCTTGAAATTGGGAAAAATTTTAACAATTATGAAAATAGAAGTTCCATTCGTATTGAAAGTAGTTCTACTGTTCGAAAATTTCACCTAGTAGAGTTTTGAGAAGGTATTCGTTATAAATATTAAACAAATAAAAACTTAATAAAAAAAAAGTTAGCTTCGTTAATGAAATTAAAATTAAAATAAGAAAATTTGAAATACTTTGAATTATGTAAACACAAATATAGCTTCACACTTATTATACATTTTGAATGTATCTCTCTGATAAACATATTGTGATAATTAATAACCTATAGTGTAATCGAATTATCATCAGAGTTATTGGTTATTCCCTATTTATAATATAAAATATTTTTTGGGGAAGACATGTTTTTTATTATTAAAAACAAATAATATGAAAACCTACAATTATAATAATTTTGTTGGGCCATCATCATCATCGTCATTTTGTTCACTTATATATTATTTTATTTAATTTATAAATAAAATATGAACCCCCTAATATACAAAATATACAACATGTGATTAGCCATTGCTCTTCTTTTAATTCTGAGCCTATAGTCAAACGATTTGATTTCATAAAATCTGTGTCAGTATGTATAAATTGTTTAAAAAAGGGGCATACAGTCGCAAGATGTCCATATTCTCAGTATGGATATGTAATGGTTTTCACAACTCGTTAATTCATGTTGAACGCTGAACGCATCGATAAACTAAAAACTAATAACGCATACGCAACGATAAACAACTCTGAACAACCTTCGACTTCTCACGTTTCTGTGAAATATTCGGCGTCAGATGAACGCATAATTCTGGCGATGGATGTGGGAGTAAGGAGTAGTTATGGCCAACTTTAGATTCCGGTTCTCAACCTAATTTAATAACCTTCAGAAAAGAAAGAGGCAGATTGAATTTGAATGACGTCGGCGAAACAAATACATTGTCCAAATCTCGCTTCAATTTGAGTGTCTCATCAAGTGTCAACTCTACCCAATTCACTTTGAAATTTTGGGTATTGAAGACAATCACAAATTTGCAACCTGATCGTAGGATCAACATGGCTAGTGTGAGAATTCCTTCAAATGTGAAACTAGCTGATCCTTGCTTTTATAAGCCAAATTAGGCCCAAGTCTTTCAATTCTTCAGAAAACTTCGCTTGGTTGGATTGTTACTGGAAGATACAATCAGTCAAAAGAGTCTTTCAATACTAAAGTACATCATACAAATACTTCAATAGAAGACGAGAGGAATGTTGATTCGATCGTCCGAAAATTTTGGCAGTTAGAAAAACTTCCAACCGAATCAACTGAAATTTATGCTGAGGAGAATAAGAAATGTGAGAACGAATTCAAGACTACAGTACGACCTCTTGCGCCGGGATGGTTTGAGGTTTCTCTACCTTTTAAGTCTAATCCTAAGTTATTAGGATCTTCGTTTGAAACTGTCAAAATACGATTTCCCTTTTTGAAACGAAGACTTTACTATGTGGCAGATGCATCATGATTTCATGAAGGAGTACTTCAACTTGGGTCTTCGGTCCATACCTTCGTTACCACGTTTCACTACCTGACCAGCAGCTTGGTTGCTATAGTAACCAAGCGCAGACTGTATGTACCGCCAAGATGCGTGATTTTGATTTAATTTGAGTCTCGTGGACTGCCCAAAACGAGATGAATCATCTGCTTCCATTGGTATTACTTGTAGTTCCTATTTAGGTGCACTATTGGTAAAACCTTGTCGTTTGAATAAATTTGGGTTCCTGTTTGTCTGGTTTCCTGCGTTAAACATTCTGTTTTTTGATTTAAATACAACTTTCTGTTTTTCTTTTTCATCTAGACATCTAGCATAATTAATGGCAAATAAATTGGGCTAAAGCCAGAGTTGAAGTTAAATCCCTTTTTCGTTCCCGATATGAACACCCGAAGTGCGTACAATCTATACTTTTCATTAATGGTCGTCGCAATGGTCTTATCATACGTCATAATTGTCTTATTTGTTAACAAAATCAGTTCCGTCTCAATCCCGCCGTAGGATTGAAGGAGTGTCATATTTCCTTGGCTAAGGATGGAAAGTTCCTGTTTGACCAAATAAATTGCTTTAAAATTTAGGACTTTATAAGAGGAGGGGACCATATCGGCTGCCTCTTTATTTTATTTCGAATGATGGCAGCAGCCTGATGTTTGGAACTGCCATTGTAGCATGCGCCCTGGCGCCATGAAACATTAGTTTATGGCCTGCCATCAAAATCTGGAAAAGATTTTACGACCCTTGCTCTATTACTACGTCCTCATGTGTTTCAACCTCAGGGTAGAATGCTTTTAAATTTCCGGTCAAAACCGACTTTCTGCGATTTTAGAGCCGTGGAGATGCCAACCTCCACTATCACTCCTAGTTGTTCTGTTGTTTATCAGTTTCACCCGTACAAAGATTTACACTTTTAATCCTTACACCTATCCTTTATAGACAAATTTTATTTTACTTAAAACTACCTACGGCTATAATACGTCCATAACTCTAGGCTAGCAAATATTAGAGTTGAAGTTGTAGCAGTCCAAGAAGTTGTAGTTCAAATCGTCTGCCAATACTTCAACGCTGCCCGAGCTGTTTCGAAGTTCTGGTGATTTTCTTTTGAAATTATTCAATATTCATCATCCTCCACTTCACCTTTATTGTAGCAACGAAGAAACACTCACACACTTAAATCTGGCCTTAGAATTCTTTTTTTTAATTCATCTCTTTTAGCTTAAAGTTTTTATTAATTTCTTTTTATTTTGCTATAATTTATTTTTAATTTAGTGCGCCTCTTTTATTCGTATTGCAGTTCTTTTCGTTTTTATTTTATTTTTCATTCCTCAATTTTATTAAATTTTGTATTTGAAAAGTGTTTTAAAAGTTCTTAAGATTTAAATTTTCCTTTTTTTATTTTACACTTTAGCTTAGATTTTTTTTTAATTTTTTATTTAGCTATAATTTATTTTAGTTTTTACGTGCACCCTTTTTATTATTGTTGCCGTTTTCTTTATTTTAGCCTGATTTTTTATTTTTCAATTTTTCAAATTTTCAATAAAAAATTGTTTTAAAGTTTTTTAGTTTATAAATTTTAGTATTTTTAATTTTACAATCAAGTTCTCACCTGTTTTAAGTGTTGGTTTTTTTTTGTTCTTCAATTCTTTCAAATTTGCATACATAATTGGCCATTACAACCCTTCTGTCAGGATTACGGCCTAGCTTCTCACACCATTTATGTTGTGTGTTAATTTTATACATGAGTTTCGGGACATACAGTTTATAGTCGACTCCGAATTTTTGAGAAACTTTTGATGGCTTAGAGTATTTGCCAGAAATCTGCTGAGAGAAAGTCGCCGAAGAAATATTTTTTTTTATTTCGTCGTTAGACTTTCGTCTAATGAGCCAAGACACTACCTAGTAGGTAGACTACTATTTTATAATTTTTAAATTTAAACTTTTTGAGTTTTAATATTTTGTAGCACAACCCTGCTGTCGCTTACGCCGACACAATGTAATGCATAACTAATGATCATTAACAGCACAACATATATGAATTATTAAATATCAAACAGCACACGCGACGCGCACTTGACTTATTTCTAATTGTTGACCGTTGCTACTTTCATGTTGTTGTTGTTGTTTGAGAATTATGCATTGTTTGTATTGTTCTGGCTGAGCATAACATTGGGATCGACAAACGCACAAACATAAATATTGTTATAGACTAGTATGTAAGAACTTTAATAAACGCACATACATGTATAGTAGGCTTAAGATTTACATAGAATTAAGGGACTGATTTGAAATTGCCAAATCAGCCAAAATTTAGTATAAAAGAGGAAACATTTCCCAAAACTAAATCAATTAAAAAAAGACCATCCGAGCTCCTAGCTGAGCACAGTTTAATAAACTGAAAGATCGGTTAATCTGATTACGTCTGGGCAGGTAATAAGACTTATCAAAAATCTTAAAGAGGATAAGTATTTTTCTTTGTCTGGAATTGTAAGAGCAGTAGTCCAAGTTTCACCAAAGTTGAATATATGACTGTTGGTGTTTTCTTTTCTACTAAAAAAATATGAATATGAATATGAAATCGAGTGCAGGGTATACCATGCAAAGCAAATGACTTTTGTTTATTTAAAAAAAGTTGCCTGGTATCGTTATTTTTTCATTGTTTTTGTGTGTCCTTAAGGAAACATTACATTTTAAAGCCACATGGTCAGTAGCATAAAAAATTGCATTCAATGTTAGAAGTGTTAAAAAATTTTTGTAATAAAAAAGCGCTCAAAAAATGAAATCGAAAAATTAGCAATGTAGCAACACCTTTTTCATATTTACATATTGAAAACAAATCAAAAAGTACAAGTTTTTAATATTTGTGTTATATTCTTTTCAAATAAAAAATTACATTATAACAGGGTTGGACGGGAATTTTTTAATTCACCTAGTAACAACGTGATATTTTCCTGGTAGAAAACAAATGAAAGAAGCAATATATCTTAGGAGTTTGACGACTGAAATTGGAATCGGTAGTGGCCTTATTGAGAATAGATAACTAGGGCGAATAAAGTTAGTACGTACGTTCGTAAATGTAGTAGTTATGCAACACTGCAACATATGCCCCTATTCAATTCAACTCAGTTTGGTTGTCTGCCAGTCAACCGAACTTTTACCCAACCAAATTATTTTTATGGTGTTGCCGGTATGAAATTTCAATTTCATGTTGGTAACATCATGAAATTTATTTGGAAACAGGAAAAAACCACAAAAATAAGTTAAAATCAAGTTTTTGTAGAAATAAAAATAAACTAAAAATGAATTTAAGTGTGGATTTATTTTACAAAGATCAAAATCATGACGCTAATATAAATGTTCTTCGTTTACGTGGAAAGATATGTGATGATTCAATCTTCTTGAACTACCTAGTGCGAAATAAGAAATGTCCAAAATTATTAACAAAGATTTATAACAAATGAATTTTTTTATAGATTTAGTACCTATTTTCGGCTGAACAAAGCATTTTGTAATGTACTGGATGAAATTAAGGTTCACAAGGATGTTGAGGGGAATTTCTTCTCCCCCTGTTGCTTGATTGTTTTATTCGTAATTAGCAAGTTTTTTTAATATTTTGTTTTGTTCGAATAAAATGTCTATTTACAATATTTTAGATACTGTATTCTTGAACGTTGTCGTTCAGAGGGGGTTCTGGAAGGTGGACCCAAGCTATTCAATTTTGTAGAAAATTCTTCCCACACTTCCCTGCACTGATTTTTGATCTTCGCAAATTTCTGCTTTTCTTTAGAAATTTCTGGATTTTTTCCATCAACTCCACAAACCGCTCAAATTTGGCTTTGGTTGGTACTTTCAATTTCCGGAGTATTAAATATTTAATTATTTATTTTAAGCAGAAGAGAATTCACTTATAATTTTTCAATTTTTTTCTTTTCTTCTATTACTTTTAAAAAGAAAATGTATTAAATTCATAAATTCATTTTCAAAAGTCTGATATACATATTAGAGTACGCCCTGACGATGAACCTTTCAGTCGAAACAGTGTTTGAATTTGAAATGATGTAATTTGATGGAATACTTAACAACTACTCTTATCTGGCAGCGTTAACTACTAGTAGTAGACGTTATCAGTTATAATTTTCTCCGCAGTCGAATTATTAAAGTTCTCAATATTTGGTATTACGTACCTTCTAATAATACGATCAATTGCGTACCACGGGTGACACACGCCGCCCGATAAGGCAGTCTACTGCGGCCACCGGTGGTAGGCGCCTATGTGAACGTGTTAAACTAAGGAATCATGCTTTATTAACAAAAGAGTTTAACTTTGCAATAATTTTGGGTAATGGTATTTTGCTGAAAAAGAACTTCCTCGGCGGCATAGGCACTCTCGTCAACTAAATCTGGTAAATTTGTGTGTAAAATATTTAAATAATACTCCTTTATTATAACTTGGATTCTCCCCAAAGGCCCAAAGTTCCACCAAGTAAAAAATCTCCACACCATAATATATAAATTTTTGTTCTTTATAATTTAGAATAACGTTCAATAAAATGAAAAAATGCATATATTTGATAATACACCCACATTTGTGTTACATTCTTTACCTTACTTTCTTAATGCAAAACATCTGGACAGTTTTGCTTCTCACTGTATATAATTTGTTTATTTCTAATCAATAAATATTTAAAAAATAATCAAGAGGGTGAAATTAAACGACTTAGGGCCATTTTTTGAGTGCGAGATTAACCTCAAGTTTAAGGTAATCTCCAGTTAAATTTAATAAGATCTCCAGTTTAACTGAGTTTTCCATTTTTTGAGTGGGAGTTTAAACCGTGGTAGAGCTGCCACATTTATAGCACAAAATGGCAACGCTTTTCACAGCAAATGTTTTTGTTTTTGTTATTTAGATTATCCTTAAGGCAGTTTTATTGATGACGATTGTTTTATATATGTATTTTA
>QOCX01002934.1:0-19478 GCA_005959815.1 Sarcophaga bullata
ATTCACCTCTGGGTTGCCAGATGCCAGATTATTTATCTAACATAGGTATATGATAACAACAGAAATTAAGAACGAGAATTATTACAAAGTAATTCTCGATGGTTTTACACTGGTAATTAAAAAACAATGAGGTACAAAATAAATTTGTAGTACACTATCAATCGCTCCTTTCACTGCACTTGTTATTGGCATTAATTAAAAAAAACTAAAAATATAGATCAACCAAAATTTTATTGAAAATATAACCGTAGCTTCTATTATGCTTTTTACTATTTACTCTTTAACGTTTTGTTTTAATTGAGTTTATTGTGCTTTGAACAATTGGATGTGTATCTATGTCTTTTCTAAAGAAAGACATATTGCTCGGCCAAATTTAGATTTTATTTCCCTGTTGCTATATTGTTTATAGATTGTTATATATCTCATTCTGATTCAAATAAAGCAATTGAAAATTATTTACATTAAACAACACATCGCAAAAATGTTTATTCAAGTATTTAAAAAAAGTTAAGGGACGAACCTAAAAACTTCAAACTGTAAGAGATATGTAATTGAGTTGAGACGCGTAATTGACATAAATTAAAATTATCCATCCAATTAAAATTAGTTCACTAGGTTAAAGTGCAAAAGTATTCAATTTTGCTTGAAAAAATGATATTCCTTTACCGAATAATCAATTAAAAACTTTTTGTTTCCTATACAACAAATTAAAAATAATTGTGACTTGACTGTAAAAATAGCTGTGTCTTATGTTCTAAAATGCATTTGCATGCAACAAATTAAAAATAATTGTGACTTGACTGTAAAAATAGCTGTGTTTTATGTTCTAAAATGCATTTGTTTAATAATTTCATAATTTTCAATTTTTGCTTTTTATGTATTTACTACGTCTATATTAAATTCTTTAAATCACAGGATCGATTTTTCTACATATTTTATGCCAAGTACGTATGTATACGACATTTGAAATTATAAATTCATCGATTCAATACATAACACAAAAATTTAAGTCGTTTTTAACGAATATCGTGTATAAAAGTTACTGAATAGCAAATCGACAACTTTGTTGCTTACTGCAAAAAACAGAAACTATAATTTGATTTCAAGCATTCTGCTATTTGATGTACTTGTTTATTGAACTTTGCATTATAAGGCAAAATGAAATGAAATATTTGTTGTATTTTGTACCTTCACAGGAAATAACGTGATGAACAATTTGAGACGGAATTTTAATTAAATTATATGTGGTAGCAAAACCTGTTTTTCATAAAAAGATTTTGTAAGATATATCTTCATCTAGAAAAATTAAGGCTTATCGATAATCGGAGGATGATTTATCTCCATCGGTCTTGAGTTTGTGAATCCCGTGACGTTTTTGAAATTTCTGTTGAGACTCGTAAATGAGGACCTTTTTAACATAAATTAAAATTAGTGTATGAGGTTAAAGTGCAAAAATACTCAATTATGCAATGATACATAATACAAAAAAACAGGAAAGTTAAGTATAAATATACATAGCTGAAATAATTTATTCAGATTACTTAAATTATAATTTATGAAAAAATTTGTGGTCGAATTTAGACTAAATCAAATTATAACGGACGGTGAAAACCATATCCCTAACTTTGTGGATATATTGGAAATAAATTGACATTGAAAATTTATTTATTATTTATTTATGCTCGTTTTGATAAAACATTGACATTAAATCGAATTCCAGAAAATGTTATGCTACGTTGACAGTGCATATTTTACATTTTTTCACAACCTTTCGTACCGTAGAGAAAATTGAATATAATTAGTAAACTATTGAAATATATTTTTTATTAAAATATATGTAGCGTTACATGTTTACATATAGCGTTACAAAAATTAGTGTTAAATTACATCAATCAAGTTAATTATTTAACTTTAGAAATATCAGAATACATTTATCTATAGGTCATTCGTAAGAATCAAATTATAATTTTCCATTAGACGTTTAGTAGATAAACAATATCCCTTGCGTTAATGAAATCATTTATTTTATACTAACTCGCCGGATTCATTTCCAAAAATTCTTGACGTATTGGAAATCTGTAGTGTTCTGTGGGATCTGAGCTCA
The DNA here is from genome assembly GCA_005959815.1 of Sarcophaga bullata. Taxonomy (NCBI): domain Eukaryota; kingdom Metazoa; phylum Arthropoda; class Insecta; order Diptera; family Sarcophagidae; genus Sarcophaga; species Sarcophaga bullata. The sequence continues at coordinate 2,105 of QOCX01002934.1, forward strand.
ATCCATCCGCTACTGATAGTGAAATTCTTTGATTTATTTTCATTGTTGGCCTTTCTAATTGTTCTTCTGTGTCACTGTCATAAAAACATTTTTAGAGCTTTTGTAATTTTTTAAGTAGAGCCTTTCTATGTTTCTAAAATTGTATATTTATTGCAATAATATGGAATTGTATAAATTACATACATACATACACACATATTATTAGCCATTACAACCCTTCAGTCAGAATTTCGGCATAGCTTCTCACACCACTTTGGTTGTATGTTTTGTTTATACATAAGTGGCATGACCTACAGTTTAAAGTCGACTTCGAACGAAAGATTTTGGAGCAATCCATGGCTATTTCATGAATTTTAGGAATATAACAAACATTACTAAAACATTAATAAAACATTACTACGTTGGTTCTTTGGTTAATAACAAACATACTGAAGTTATGTATAACAATTCTCTGTAATCATCTCATATCAGTTTTTCTCTGAGCAGTTACTGAATTTAAATTATAACGGGTCTTATTGATTCATTAACGTAGAATTTTGTTCCTTCATTATCTAGTCGAAACCGAAATTTATTTAAATTAAAATTTGCCTAGGCTTTTTTTAAATCTTCCGAAAATGAATGTATTGTTCAAACATGTACGAACATGATTGGCATAATTGGAGCGGCATTTGTAAAAAGTTTCCATAATAGTATACGTACAATTTAAACAAACAATGCTTTCTGCTTTTGTACAAAAGGCCAAAACATACACGATGAAAGCAAAATGCCAGAATAACATTGCCCACTAGAGACTCTGGTCTCTACGCGCAGATGGTAGAAGTAAGTATTTAAAACTGTTTTAGACGTAAAAGGTGATTGAAATGTATATGATTTCTAAGATTCTACAAAATTGTTGAAAACTGTAGAAAAATTCTACATAAAGATCAAATGTATTGTTTAAGGGGAACAACGTTACATCCTACGTAAGTTGGAGTTCAACATTAATATCTCTTGTTTTCAATGAGTTCGAAGCAGTAATATTTGTAGACGAATACCTATAATTGCACCATAAAGCAAAGCACACACATTTACAACATAATCTATGAAATTTTTTACTTTGATAATGACACTTTTATCTTAATAGGCACTAGAGCTGTTTACGACTGACCGTGGCATCTTCTTTTGAACTTCGTTAATAAAGAGAAAAATTAAATTATATTCTTTTTTGTGACAGCTTTGAATATTTCCAAGATTTTCTCAATATTTTGAGCCTTTATATTTGACTTAATATTTCTACATAACCAATTGATTACCCCATTTCATTTCAGTATCATACATTGTTTCAGTACCATTAAGAGTGCTGTTGGTTCTGTGCAGAACTTCAAGTGTTGTAATTGCTTGATTATTTATCTAACATAGATATATGACCACAATAGCCATGTTTTATGTTCTAAAAGGCTTTTGTTTAATAATTTCATTATTTCCAATTTTTGCTTTTTATCTATTTACTTTGTCTATATTAAATTCGTAAAATCATGGGACTCGTTAAAACTGATCCTTTTTTCTACCTATTTTATGCCAAGTACTTACGTATACGACATTTGAAATTATAAATTCATCGATTCAATACACAACACAAAAGTCTAAGTCGCCATTTAACGAATATCGTGTATAAAAGTTACTGAAGAGCAAAATCGAGAACCTTGTTGCTTACTGCAAAAATCAGAAACTATAATTTGATTTCAAACATTCTGCTATTTGATGTACTTGTTTATTGAACTTTGCCTTATAAGGCAAAATGAAATTTAGTTATAACTAAATTACAAAATATTTGTTGTATTTTGTACCTTCACAGGAAATAGGGTGATGAACTATTTTTAGTTCCATTATTTGTGGAAGCAAAACCTGTTTTTCATAAAAAGTGTTTGTAAGATAAGTCTCCATCTAGAAAAATTAAGGCTTATAGATAATTGGTGGATGATTTATCTCCATCAGCCTTGAATTTGTGAATCCCGTGATGTATTTGAAATTTCTGCAGCCATCCTCGAGAATATTCCCATTCTACAAAGATATTTAATTTCTAATCAAAAAGCTTTGCCTTCTCCATAATAAATAAATTGGAAATCGGAGTCCCTTTATAAGATTTTTGTCGAAACCACTCGTGAGTTGCAAAATCAACTTTAGGCTCGAAGGCACTTAAAGTTTTTCCATTTTCGTAGTCAATAACTGCACAATATTTTATTATTTTACCAATAGTTTATATTAAATCGGAAATTATTTGTATACCAACGACCTATTTCTGTGACAATGCTTAAATCGAAAAATGTTTTTTGAAATATTCTATACTTTATAGAGGTTATATTCATAATTTTTAATGAACTGAACTTCTGAGTAGTTTATTTAAATCGTGTTCATTATTTTATACTGCAAATTTTGAAATACTTTTAAGACAAAATACACTCTTATATATAAAATTGTATACTTGATAATCACGATATAGATTATATTTAGCATTGTTCTATTCACATTAGTTGTTGTTCTAGGAGGGCATACAATGAAGTCAGAAAATTGTAATAATTTCAGATTTAAGATTGAAAGCAAAATAAATAACACACATTAGTTTATTTTCATTGTGAATGACTTGCAATTGTCATCGCATTTAATTCCTGAATTCTGTAATTTTAAATTTGTTCCGATTGGTGTTGTGAGATATCACTATTATATCTCTAATGGAGGTCCTTTGTTTCGAATATGTAATGTATCATCGATATATCAATTATGCAAAGATACATAATACTAGAAAAAACAGGAAAGTTAAGTATAAATATACATAGCTGAACTAATTTATTAAGATTACTTAAATTATAATTTATGAAAAAAATTGTGATCGAATTTAGACTAAATAAAATTATAACGGACGGTGAAAATGTTGGATATAAATTTTCAATGGTCATGATGCTCGGTTTGACAAAAGATTGACATTAAATCGAGTTCAAGAATATGTTATGGTACGTTGAAAGCGCATATTTGACATTTTTTCACAAACTTTTTCAAATTCTTACCTTTGAGAAAATTGAATAGAATTAGTAAACTAAACACAATCTTGGATTATGTAGACGTACATGGTATTGAAATATCCTTTTTATCCTTATGTTTATATATATATAGAAATATCAGAATACATTTATCCGTATGTTATTCGTAAGAATCTAATTATAATTTTCCATTAGACGTTTAGTAGATAAACAATATCCCTTGCGTTAATGAAATCATTTATTTTATACTAACTCGCCGGATTCATTTCCAAAAATTCTTGACTTATTGGAAATCTGTGGTGTTCTGTGGGATCTCAGCTCAGTCCATCCACTATTGATATTGAAATTCTTTGATTTATTTTCATTGTTGGCCTTTCTAATTGTTCTTCTGTGTCACTGTCATAAAAACATTTTTAGAGCTTTTGTAATTTTTTAAGTAGAGCCTTTCTATGTTTCTAAAATTGTATATTTATTGCAATAATATGGAATTGTACAGATAACATACATACACACACTTATTATTATCCATTACAACCCTTCATTCAGAATTTCGGCATAGCTTCTCACACCACTTTGGTTGTATGTTTCGTTTATACATAAGTGGCAGGACCTACAGTTTAAAGTCGACTTCGAACGAAAGATTTTGGAGCAATCTGTTTCATGAATTTGGCTATTTCATGAATTTTAGGAAGTCCCCAAAGAAATTTTTATTCATATTTCGTTTTTAGTGTATGACCGGAGGTTTGAACCGTGGCCAACACCATACCTACTAGACTATGGTGACTTGTTGGAATTGCTATAGGGCTCCAATATTGCAGAAATAAACGAAAACCAAGTTTCTATTGTCTGTAGTCTCAAAAATGATACCTTCAAGAAAAACCACTGTTTAAATAAATGTAATGTATACTTTGCATTACTACGTTGGTTCTTTCGTTCTTTGGATCTTGGTTCTTTGGTTAATAACAAACATACTGAAGTTATGTATAACAATTCTCTGTAATAATCTCATACCAGTTTTTGTCTTAGGAAAAATTATAACGGGTCTTATTGATTCATTAATGTCGTATCTAGTTGAAACCGAAATTTATTTAAATTTAATTTTACGAAAATGAATGTATTGGAATTAACGCTTTTTTTCAAACATTATTACAAAAAAAAAGTTAAATTTTTATGTATCTTCGAGCTGACCTGCTGTTTGAGATACTCCAGCGGATGCTTCTCCATACAATTTTAAAGTTGGTTAATCAACCCTTGGGTTGAAGTTGGTGTGTTTATGAAAGGCTAAAGACCTTAGTTCGAATTTTAGTTGCAGTACAAATATGCGGAAGTCATCGTTATCGTAGTTTTCTATAAAAACTTCTTAATACCCTAAGTTTTCTAATACAAAATCAAACTTTTTCAAATAAGAAAAATTTAACAAAACCAAATTAAACGTTGCATAGGATAACTATTGTTACTTCTAAGATAATTAAATGTTGCAGTTTAGTTTCCATAATAAATGTTTAAGAAAATGTGTGATCTGTTATCTGTTCTATGATAAATGACTTTACGTTCCTACATAATGCTGTTAGTGGATATGACACCTTAGGCGAAGCACCGAATGAGCTCGTCAAAAATGGGTGGTTGGTTTTTCTTCACTATTTCAAACACAATTATTTCTAAAAATTAAATTAGAAAATCACAACATATGATACAACGTCAATGCATTTGAGAGGCAGCACCAATTAATTCTGGCAGACGGCCAGCAATGATGCATTATGATACTAGGCGAAACAGGATCTTAAGTATAGAATACATAGCAGAAATTATTAAATGAGATTACTTAAATTATAAGTTATGATCAATTTTTCATAGTCTTTGTGGCTTTTCCTATTTATTTCCAATCTAAATGTCTAATTGACGTATATGTGGCTTGGCGGGAAAAATTAATTTGGAGAAATAATGTTTTTCCATTTAAACTTAAAAAGTGAACATCGAAATTACACGAATTTATTATTTATGAAGGACGTAAAATAAAGCAGTTAATTTGTTTGTTTTCTAAAATTTTACAAAAACTTCTACCAATCAAATTGAATTCTAGGATATATGGCGTCGAACAGAATTATGTACACTCACAGATACAAACTGTTGGTTGCAAGAACACTCAAACTCTTTCACTCAGATCTCTACCTACAGAAATAAATTACTTCAAAGAAACTACGTCCCATTTGAATAATGTAATATACTGATTACTGACACATACAGTTACTCCAATAATTTTATACATAATCGGAAGATATCGGACTAAATGAAGACGAGGAATATAGCAACAATACACAACTTTTGAGACACGTAAAACGCGATGAGGGTGAGAGTCTAGTTGATGTATCGGAAAAGTGGATAATTTGACTTAAATTGAATCGAAGGATATTATGGACAACTATATCGAAAGCTTTAGAATGATCAATGACGACCGAATATGTTATGTCTCCTAGCTATGTTAAATCTGTAGCTACCTATTGCCTCAAGAATTTCTATCAAAGTAGTTGTACAATTTAGGTCGGAACACAGATTATTTCTAAATATGAAATCTGTTTTTATTCACTAATTTGTATATCTGCTGATAAAGTAAATTTTTATAGTATATATCGGACTAAATCAAGACCAGGAATAGAGCACGTAAAACACGATAAAAATGTTTTTTGGCGTTGTATTTAGGCGATGGATCTGTGAGGGTAAGAGTCTAGTAGATGTATCTTACATTGATTATGGACAACTATATCGAAAGCTTTATAATTCTAAATATATATTGAGCCATATATATATATGCAATATTTTATACCCTTGCGCACCCTTGTTTAATGAATTTAATTTTTAATTAGCACAGTATGTATATCACAAAATATTTTAATCCAACTGAAGCACTTATTTATATAGTTCCAATATAGTTTCTCTCTCTTCTACTCTCCTTAGTTAGATTTTCAGGTATATGATTTTCAGTTATATGCTCAGGTTATTTACAATATTTTATTGAGTTTATTAGATATTCAGTAGAGTTTATTAAAGTTTACAATTCTTCATACTTTTGATTTCAAGTTATCAAACGTGTGATGTCTATTACTGTTAACTGTTCGGCAAAAACTAATATTAAGAGCTATAAATCGATTAGTTTAGAAGGCAATAAGTTCATTATCTTTATTAGAATAAACGTTATCTCTAGAATATAGTTTATGTACAAAACTATATATTTCTATCGTTATATACATGTAAATACATAAGGTTAATTTATAAAACTACATAATTATGACTAATATTTTTTACATATATAAATGCGGTTTATGTTACTGACTCATTCCAAAAAAGCGAAGAAATAAAAGCATTATGTGTAGGTATGTAAATCTTAATGTTTTTTCTAATACAAACAAATTTAAGCGGAGAAGTTTTTTGTGGACATCTTTGTGGTCATTGAAACAATTACAATAGAAACTATTACATTATAGTAACTCGGGTAAATATTTAAACCGAACCGTTTTGAAATGTTAAATTGATTAGCATGCAATTTAGTTTAAATAAACTATCCTGCATATTATAAAGGCTTGTGTAACAAATGTAACAAATTAGAAAGATTTGCTATTTGCCTATTTCGTAATTTGTCAGACATTTGTAAATTTTTTGTCCGTGCTTTTACACTTTTTAAAAGAAAACCTGTTTGGTTTATTTGTTGGCATATGAATTTTTATAGACCCAAAGCAAATGACTCTTAGATAAAACATAACAAAAATATATATCAATTACAATAATTAATAATAATATATAATTAATTAATTAATTGATAAAAAATTATTTAAATTGGAATACCATGAAGTACTTAACACACTTAAATTTAACCCATTTTAGATAATGGGGAAATGCTAATACCGATGTATAAACACATAAATGTACAAAATTAATCAAATAGTTTTTGTCAAAATTAGCCACATTATGTTAAAACAAAAACACTTCTCATGCTGTTTATATTACTATACTTTCGTAAACTAACATCAGTTAGAATTTCAAAGCAGAATCAAAAGCACTTTGATTTAGACTATTACATTATAGTAACTGTATGTAACTTAAAAATAAAAATAAATTTCATAAGGTACTTTATATTTTAAAATATATATAGAGAATAGAGTGGCCCTATAATAATGGTACTGAGCTCAATTATTGCAACGTCCGATTATTTAACACTCCGATTCATCCAAAATGTGTCTTTTTTAAACATCTTGCATACATGAAAATTTTTCTACAATTTGATTTTTGCATAATTTGGTAATAAATGTAATAAACAATATAAAAACAACAGTCGATTGTTGCAAATTTTCGGCAGCTTCTACACGCTACATGTTTCCATATCTCATGCATTTCCACCTCTAGTGGTTTTAAACTTCTGACAAGTTGCAGGCCTATTCGTTACAATACAATTTTATCGTTTCTCATTTCACGGAGAGCAATTTTAAGATTTTTAACCACTTCATCAAAAATACTTTTAACATGGGGCTATTAGGAATTCAAAATTTTTTAAGCTTTCTCTTCGTAGCTAGAAATATAATAAAATTAAAATGAAAAGATAATAAAAACTTGAAAGATGGAGGATTAGTCCCTAAATCTTTCCAGAATAGCAGCAGATCTGGTAGGATGGTTTTATATATATAATCTTAAATCTATTACCCACTAACGTCCATAAGCTCTTCAGAAGTCTAAAACAGATATTTTCACCCAAGATCAGACTCTAACTTACATTCCCGAAAAATAATTTTTGCTGGAATACCTCTCGGACGCATCCTAGGGCCATTCTAGTATTTGTTGTTTTCTACAAATTTGCCGACGAGCTCATTGGTTAAAACTTCAACCTTCACGGAAGACACTGCATTTATAAGCACCCATACTATTCAATCCCATTTTAATGAATTAGAGAAGTGGTTAGATAAATGGAAAATTAAATTCAATTCTAGCAAATGTGTCCACATAACCTCCACGCTTAAAAGGAAAAATTGTCCTCCATTGAGCATTATTACGTGTGCCCCTTGGTTCATCAGAAATAACAACATCCATAGGGATCTCAACATTCCCACTATTAGGTAAACTGCTATAAACTATAAAGTAAAACTGCTTAGTCATCCAAACCACCTTGATCTGATGCAAACTATGCTTTTAATATATTTTCCCCTAATGTGAGTAATAAAAATTGGCTATTGTATTGGCAATACCATTTTGTATATTTCAGTTTTAAGATATTAAGATATTATTAAGATATTATATTATAAGATATATATACATATTGTTAATTTCTTCGGAAATATTTAAAATAAAATGAATACAAAAAAATATACTAAAAGGTCTGATGTCAATGGCAGTGATAGTTTCGGGTCTCCCAGCTTTAAGGATATAAACGGCATTCGTCTCTCTCCACTAAGCAGTGAAGTGTGAGTGAAGTCCTGGCCTAAATCCTTCCAACACAGTTATTTTTTGCCAGAGGTTTGTGAACTTGCAGACTTCATTGAATTTTTATATTTCCCCACAAAAAGTCCTACATAATGAAATGACAATAATAGTTATATAAAAAATATAACCAGCTTATAAATAATAACTGAAGCAATTTTATGCGATCACACCAAAATCATACCAATGCATTCACTTAAAATTTTGTTCTGGTCAAATTTAAAAAATAAGAAAGAGGCACATATTCCCCGTTTACCTTGTTAAAACCTTATTGACATATTAGTTTCAATTACGTCTGTATATCCTGTTAAAGATATATTATTCTCCTCTACAAACTAAAATTGGAAATCGTGCCAAAAAATAATTTAATAAAACATAAAATATATATTTATTTACATATAGCACCAATTACTTAATGTCAGATTAGACGAATTGAAATGCCGATTTATTGGATTAGTCTAAAAACGGACTCGAATAACTGAGATCGCAGAAAGAAATAAAAATATATAGAAATATGCCACTCGTTCAATTCCTCATCTGATATGCCATCATCGACGTCCAATGATATGGAATTCCCACATAATCTGAGAATATATGTTACTTTCTCCCAATGGTAAATCTATAAACGAACTCCTTTCTCCTATATAAGTCGTATAAGCCTGTATGGATTTAAATGTTATACAAAGGAACACAGTGTTGTAAGTATATACAGCCGGAAGACCCAGTCCCAAGCACAAAATTCTCTAAAGATAAATCACATTAATTATTTGCTAACAAAATGCGCCGTTTACGACTAAATAGGGATAGATATTAAAGATTAAGCATTTAAAAATCAACTCAAAACGGCACATTATTGAGAAGCTTTTCACGGCTCAGAGATTTTTGGCAGAAATTCACAGAAGAAATATTTTTCATAATTCAAAGTCGTTATTTTTTAATTGTACATAAATCATACTAAAATTTTTGAAGGTCTCTGCGGTAGCTATAACATACCTAATAGTAAATATAATTAAACAGAATTACGGATGGATATATTTTAAAACTTATTTATTTTTATTATATTTACTTTACTTAACGATCAAATAAACAAATATTAATTCCGTAATTACGTCTATAACATTATCAGTCTTATATATAAAAAACCAATAAATAAGTTTTCTTACTGAATTTCATAAGTGATTTTATTGTATTATTTTATTTATATTAAAAAATTCTATTTATCTTTCAACTATTTCTTTGCCTAGTTTTGAAAATATAATACCAAATATTTCTAAGGAGAAAGAAACGCTACCAGCTTGTCAATCATATTAACAACTGTCCAGACCAAATTAAGTAATGCTGTGTTATTTCTATGTAGCTATTATAACAAATAGGGGTAATAAAGATATTATTTTCTAAACGACTTCCTTGGATAAAATACTAATGGAAATGTTTTTGTTGGTAGAGCAACACATGCGGGAATAGTTTTAATAGTCGTTATATCTTTTGTGCAGACGTCGTATTGTTGCATAATGTTTGCAAGTAAAATAAATCCAAAGCCTTGGACTAAATTTTGACCTATACAGGTACGTTTGCCTATGCTAAAGGGCAAGAAATGAGGTATATTCTTTTTTAATTGATATTTTTTGCAGCCCCAATATGTATCCTTATAGGAGCATTGAGAATTCTTATGGAACTCTAAGAATGAGTTTTCCGACAATGTGGGACACGTCATATAATCCTTATCATATTCTATGCCGGAGTCCGATCCTTCTGAATTGCGTCTTTTGGAATTTTTGTATATGTTTTTATTTCTTGAATTATTCACTTGAAAATCTTCGCCGGTTGAAAATGATAATTCATTTACTGTTTCCAAAAATCTTTTAGGTTGAAACAAATTCGGTTCATGCCAGTATTGGGGACTTGTATTTAACTTGTAATTATTTAAGAAAACAACTGTGCCTTTAGTTACCCCATATCCCGCAATTACCGCATTTTCTGTAGCCACATGAGGTACGATGGGCGAAGAAGAATAACGGAGAACTTCAAATATAGTCGCCATTGTATAAGGCATCCTGTCCATATCATACAAATTAATAGTTCTTTCTCCTCTATTTGTTATTCGATCAACTTCTATTTGTATTTGCTTGCCAATATCAGGATCTTTAGCTATGTATGCCAGGGACATCATTACTAAATTACCGACTGCAGAATGCCCTCCAATAAAATCTTCAAGCATGTATATTATTGTGTCTCGCGAAACGTTTTTATCTTCTATTATACTTTTTAATAGAGCATCCGTAAAATCTTTCTCTGGTTCTTCCAAGTCTATGATATGTTCGCGATCATTTATAATGCGCTCTAATATAAATTTTCGGATTTTAGAAGACCAATTAACGATAGTATCAGTGTATCTTTTGTAGAAAGGTGCTAGCCATGGCAAAAAATCTACTACGTATCCCTGATTGATTTCCCAAAATATTTCATCAAAATATTTCACAATTATTTGGAAATCCAAGTCATCATAATCAAAGCGTGTTGAGCACATGTATTGGGTAAACATATTCGCACAAACTTGTTGAATTAACTGCTTAATCTCCAGCTCCTTTCCTGGAATTACTGTTTCTTTCATTTTTTCCATTAGTTCTTTAACTTCAAAACAACCTACATTTGACAGCTTTGAAAAATATGGAGATGAACTTCTGGGCGAACAATGTTTTCGTGCTAGATTTCGTCGTTTCTGTTGCAAAGATGACCAGTCACATAATGCTAGAGCTAGACGTCAATAAAAAGTCAAAATTATTTCAAAAGCTTAAAAGGATTTAACAGAACTTACAGTTATTACGATTACCCCCAAACAGTTGGTGATAACGAAGAAAGTCTGGACGGCCTCCGAAAAATTTTCCATTTTGATTCAGTACTTGACGTATTAACTCAAGGTTATTAACAACAAGACAGCGTTTACACCCAAGAGTCAGAGAATAAATATCTCCCAAATCTTTCGAAATCTCTGTAAATCCTTCAAATGGAACTCCAAACTTTGCAAGTAATGCGAGGTTTCCAATAATAGGCCAAGGTATTGGACCAGGTGCTTGAAAATATTTTTTTTCAATAATTTTATTCTCATTGTCAAAACCTTCCACAATGAGAACTTTTCTTGCACAATTGTATAACATATATATGTAGAGAATCATAACATAGGATATTATAAATATAGTCAGTACAATTGTTATCGATAACATATTATTTTGCTTATTTATTAAATTGTATTATTTATATATTTTATATCACTTTGTTTTTTAAATATTTATATTATCTTTTGGATTCGATTAGTGATTTGCAAGAATCTCTAATGAACGTATAAATTATATTTCAGAGTATATGAACTAAAGCGCAATTTCCGTTTGATTTTCCTTGAGTGTAGTTACAAAAAATGAAAATTCTTAACTGAAGATTTATTTAACTCTTCTTCAGCTTTTATACAGGCATGATGTAGTATAAGATTTATATGTACATATATTCGAAAATTAATGAGGTGAACTCATTGTTTTAATATAATTTGTAATTCGTTATAAACGAAACAAATGTATAATAAAACGGAATTTGTAATTTCACATTAATTTCACATGCATTTTACTAAAATATGATATTTGTTTTTTTAAAAAATTTTTACCAATGCCAACAACCTGGTTTTGGGCCGTATTATATTAAGAAATCACACGTTAAATGTACCAGATTATTTTTTACACTTGCGGTAAAGACCAAGTAAAACAAATGCATATTTGAATGTATGTAAATTATATATTTTTAATTTCTTTCAGAAGACAAAGCAAAAAAATTTTATTTTTGAGCACAATATTAAGTTCGAAATCCAATAAGCACCTTCTGATACACTTCGTCTTAGCATCACTTTCTGAGACGAATTAACATAAGTAATGCATTATTTATTACTAAAATGAATAAATTACCATTTACAAGTACTGAACAGGATAGTAGGTATATATTATGGACATACGCATTTATGATGGTATATGGGTAGAAATGGTTTGTATTAAAATTTAATACATAATATTCCCTAACTACTTACAGAACGATAACTTTGTACATATTGTCTACAAATATATAATTTTGAACTACGTATACAATGTTTATATAAGTTTACCTAACTCATTAAATATTAAGTGTTCTTGAAAGTACAAACTTTGAATGAACTGTAAGTCAAACTTATAACTCTTTGAATTATTTTACTAAAAATAAAAAATGATTTGCAATTACAGAATGAGTCGTTATTAATATTTCATTTTGTTAACTTATAGATTTTTTAACCATTTTGGCATTATTGGGACTTTTCGTATACAATTTATTTGAATTAAACTCTTCCAAATTTCCTTTATTACACCTATTATTATATATTCATTTTTGGGACAATTCGTATCAACATTAGTAATAATTCGTAGTGGTTTCTTTCTAATGCTAATCATTATTCAATTTAGATAATGATATTGTTGATTACGAAACCAATAGGTATCTTACACTGCAGTTACAAATCAATTTTTTATTATTATTTTTAATCATTATGCTTTACAAATTTACAGTTGTGTCGTAGACATAAAATTCACATTTGTTTTAATTTGTTTTTCCAAAAACACAGCAAAAAGTAGTCTTTGTAGTATGTATATGTTTCTTAAATCTGTGTTTCTTAAAATTTGCTTCCAACACGGTCCTCAAAATTATTTATGTTTAAGTCACTTTTTTACATTGAAACAAGTTTTTATGATATAATATAAATTGTCAGAATTATGTTTTATATTTTGTAAGAAGTGGGCTTATATTCTTAAAATTACTTGAAATTAATTTCTTAAATAAATTAAAACACATAGAAATTAAATACGTTAATGAACATGAATATAAATTTAAAATAAATAATGTTTTCAATATATATTTTTAAATCAAATAAATAAAATTGGATGTGCTTTATTACTTCATATAGAGGATCAATTCAATAAATATTCCTACAACCAGTAAGGTCGGAAATTGATGTAATTTGTTATTTTCGTATGTTTCGATCTCACAGAGTATCGAACTAAAAGAAGAACAATTTTGTTGGTAATTAACATTGTTCTTAATAATAAAATAATCAATAATAACACCAAATAACCACAAAAGCAGACATTTTATTTCTCTTTCTAATAGAAACTATTACTTTTAGATAAATTACCGCCTTTTACCTTTGCTTCTGCATTTCCATAACATGATCTTCTATAATATGATTTTCAGAAAGAGATGATTATGTATAGGTATTCTAGGAGGATTGGTTATGCTTCACAACAATCAGAATTATGAATTAAATTCTGAAATCAACCTGTTCTATACCTACAGCGTACGAGAACGTTAATTTTGCCAGTGTAATTTCTGTTATAATACCTGTTACCAAAATGTGTGAAAAATTCGAAATGTGTAACCAAAGGTTACTAATGGAATTGAGATATTAATTAATAAAGATAATAATGTATTGTATAGGCGGCAATTTTTCGAAAAAATAATGTATATGCAGATGACCCAATATCTGTGTGACAATGCTTCGCTTTTTAAGAGATAATCTCAGATGTATTTCTACGCTTGGTATTATTTTTAATTATTAATGTTAAATAATATTAATCACTTTGCCAGAAACACTAACTAACCGCTGTTAAGATTACTTCTTAATAATTACGGTAAGGATATCAATTTGTAAATTGTGATAGTCTTTCAATATTTATAGATGAACCATAAGTAGAGATTTTATTTTCTCTTCACATTTCCCTCTCAGGATTTCCCACTTGAAACAAAAAAATGTTTTTCTTAAGAAATTGGTAAAACTTACAAAAGAAAAACGGTATATGAATAAATTTCACAATTTTAATGCAAACAATAACACGCACTCTTGGTAAAAAATAACAGAAAGTGAACTCCATGCTTAAATATTTTGCAGTTTAATTATAATGATTTTTGTCCGACGGTTATTCATTATAAATCAAATATATGATTCTTACAGAAGAAGTTCAGAAACTAATTTTGTATTTGTAATGGTTTGCGTGAAAGTTTTATTTCCCATACTTATGCCTTATGCCGTTGATAATAAGTCTGGATATATAACTTTTATACAAGAATTTACGATGAAAAGGTTAATGTAACCACACAATTTACTTTCATTTCCGACTTTTTAAACATTAAACTATTATTAAATTTTTTTCTGCATTCATAAATAACGCAAGACATCAAATTCCCTCAATAAATAAATAAAATAAAAAAATCTAATCAATTTCAATTTGCTTTTATTTCCGACTATTATTAAATTTTTTTCTGCATTCATGAATAATGCACGAATAATGAATCATAAATCTTTCCGATTTCCACACGATTTTGTCTTATCATTTAAAATACCTCATTACCAACTTCTGGTAACACCGGTCGCTATAGTTATTGTGGTACTTTTCTCTTCGAAATTAAACGCAATTTTTTGTAAATGTTACTTTATTTTAGTGAATTGCTAACATTTTTTCCGTTTTGTTTAGAATACGTTAAGAGTTATATACGTTAATCGGAAAGTTTATTGATTGATATTCTTTATGATATATGTTAATTGGGCGCATAAAATACTGTATTAAAACAGTAATAACTACTCGGTGTTTAACTGCATCGGCTGGGCTATGAAATTCTGAAAGAGCATGTATTGGATTTGGAACTTTCTTCTGCGATCCTCTTCGAACTTTTGCTCTAACTTCTTCCGGTTTCTCGGGCCTGACTAATGGCTTTTTCTCCGGAGCTTTCATTTTCCAAACAACAAATGTGGACTGAAATTAAATGATTGTAATAATCAATATGATTAATACAAAAATTTGTTTATTTTTAGCAAGAAATATTCAAGTATTATTTAAATATTAATTACAATGCATTATGTAATTATTAGGAGCGAAGTGAAAAAGAACACGTACTCTGTGGGATTTGTCACCGTTCAAAATCTTTGGTGAAATACAAGCCACACTCCACACATTAATGGAATAGCACACTATCCACTACACTACTACAATTTTTTTCAGTAAGACGAACTCAAACCATTTTGGAAATTAAAAGACACTTCGTATGTATATAGATTTGTTTCTTTTCATTTAAAAAATATATGCTGTTAGAAAGCATGTCAACCGACTTTTAATTGTTTATATGCTATGATTCAGTTACATATAATCAGGATTTGGCCATGTCTGTTACAAAGCATGTCCACCGACTTTTAACTATTTATACGATTTGATTCAGTTACATAAATCAAGCTAATCAGGATTTGGCCATGTGTTTGCTTAGAAACGACTTCATTCAGGAGCAATTATATGATGTAGTGTCGATTGAGTCCTTATCTATTCCAATTGTACTGCCTGTTTGTTATGGATGAATGAGGTCCGATGTTGGCTATTTGGATGGTATTGGAAACTTTTTGATTTATAACTCATAAACCATAGCGACATTCCTAAGAGTTTAAATAAAAATTCTCAGTTTATGATTCTAAATATAGCAAGGGTCTGATTTATCATGCTACTATGAAAATTCCTACCTCCGAACACTCCAATTTATTTAGTCACCACATAAATAAAATCTCGAATTATCATAGATTATTAACATGAGAAAAATATTATTCCTAATTATTTTGTAAGTTGTTCAAAGAATAAGAAAGTAATAGATTGCAAATAAGTTTACAGGTTTCCTTACAGAAAAATGAAACATTTTAGGAAGAACAAAACGTACAGTATAGTAGAAATTTTTTAACCTAAATGCAATGATGATAATCAAATATTATTTGTATGGACATATTGCTTAGGCTTATAACTATATCCAGATCTATGATCACAATACGAAATTGTAAATTCAGAAGACATTAAGTTAACCAAAACCAACTAAAATTTTATTTACGACTTTTTAAACCTTAAACTATTAATTTTAGATAAATTACCGCCTTTTACCTTTGCTTCTGCATTTCCAAAACATGATCTTCTATAATATGATTTTCAGAAAGAGATGATTATGTATAGGTATTCTAGGAGGATTGGTTATGCTTCACAACAATCAGAATTATGAATTAAATTCTGAAATCAACCTGTTCTATACCTACAGCGTACGAGAACGTTTAATTTGCCAGTGTAATTTTTGTTATAATACATGTTACCAAAATGTGTGAAAAATTCGAAATGTGTAACCAAAGGTTACTAATGGAATTGAGATATTAATTAATAAAGATAATAATGTATTGTATAGGCGGCAATTTTTCGAAAAAATAATGTATATGCAGATGACCCAATATCTGTGTGACAATGCTTCGCTTTTTAAGAGATAATCTCAGATGTATTTCTACGCTTGGTATTATTTTTAATTATTAATGTTAAATAATATTAATCACTTTGCCAGAAACACTAACTAACCGCTGTTAAGATTACTTCTTAATAATTACGGTAAGTATATCAATTTGTAAATTGTGATAGTCTTTCAATATTTATAGATGAACCAAAAGTAGAGATTTTATTTTCTCTTCACATTTCCCTCTCAGGATTTCCCACTTGAAACAAAAAAATGTTTTTCTTCAGTATAGTTACTTGTGGTAACTTTCTCTTCAAAGAAATTAAACGCATTTTGTTGTAAACTGTTACATTTATTTTACGTGAATTGCTAACATTTTTTCCGTTTTGTTTAGAAACGTTAAGAGTTATATACTGTAATCGAAGTTATTGATTGATATATCTTTTGAATATGTTAATTGGGCGCATAAAATACTGTATTAAAACAGTAATAACTACTCGGTGTTTAAACTCGCATCGGCCGTGGGCTATGAAATTCTGAAAGAGCATGTATTGGATTTGGAACTTTCTTCTGCGATCCTCTTCCGAAGCTTTTGCTCT
>QOCX01002936.1:618-19534 GCA_005959815.1 Sarcophaga bullata
AAAAAGGAAGAAGTTTTGCTGGGTGGCAAATGGAAATGTGTGTGTGTGTGTGTGTGCATTTAAATAAGAGTATGTGTCCTTGCACAGTTTGAATTTGGAAAAAAGGTTGGGTGTTGTATGAAGGAAACCAGCATCTTTAACTATGTCAACAACAAAATGCAATGCAATGTAATGCAAGCAGCAGTTGCAGCAAATTAAGGCGAATTATCTACAATAACAAGAGAAAAGATCCCAGAAACTTGCAACAATAGCAGTCGAGCGTTAAAAATGCATTTACGCGTTAATGCCAAAAGAGAAAAGAAACGAAAACGAACAGGATCAAACAAACAAAAGAAGGACAACAACAATAAAGAAAAATGAAACAAAAAAACAAAAAAAAACTTTAAAAAAAATGTTGAACAAATGATTGTACTGATGATAGTGATACTACCAGTATTAAATATTCTGTGAGCTTTTGTGCCCTTGCATGTACAGTGATGTATAAAAATAGTGTCTCGATTGATGACATTTAAGAAAATTTCTCGTGATTTCTTTAAGATGCACTGCTGTTGCATCACTTTTGTAATGGCAGAGGAACTCTACAAATTTGAATTTTCATTTGAAAATTTTATGTTTGGCCAAACTAAGTTAATTATTTACAGAGAATACTAAGCATTATCCATTCATGGCCCATGAATACAGTTTCATTCTCTCTCTCTCCTCTCTCTCTCTCTCTCTCTCTGTCTCTCCTGTACAATTGTGCTTTTCGCCCCCTAACTGACTAACACTCCTGGGTTGGCATGCAAATAAACAGAGAAATACTTGAAAACAAAACGAAGAAGAAGAAGAAGAAGTAAAAGTGCAGCGATGATATTGTAAAACTTTCGACACACTTGTGCAACTCAAAGTAACAATTTTAAGCGTTCAAACTGTGTTGCAAATTTGTTTATTCCTATTTTGGCTATATTTGTGTGTGTTTAAGTGTTTGAGAGGAATGGTTGGGTGTGTGTGTGTGTGCATGCTTATGCGTGTTTCCTTTTTGCAAAAGAAAGGCAAACAAATTTTGTTGTTGCAATATTCAAGCTCATCTTCATAATCATCATCAGCTTGCTTTCGTGTTTTTGTTTTTCTTTTCTCATCTTAGTTTTTTTTTTTGTTTTGTTTTGTTTTGTTCTGTTTTGTTTTTGTTCTTTTTCCTCTTTTGCAATGATTCAAATGATAACTGGGCAAACAATAAATAATGCAATGAAGAAACTTGATGTTTTATTCTCTCTGGCACTTTATCACCGCTTCAACAATCGGTAGCACCAGTTGGTTTTAATCTTCTTGCCACCCCATTTCAGTACTTAATACAACGAATTACACCATGATGGTATTTTCAGTAATCATTTGTTAAATGAAATTTAATGGATTTTTTTCTTTTCGTTTTTTCATTAAAGCGCTACAATTTGGTATCATTAGCTCTTCGAATTACTGGCACATTCTAAAATATACAATGACATAAACTAAGTAATCATTTGCGACTACCTTCTACAGCCTTATTCGTCCATTTTAAATTGCCGTAGTCTGATAGGTAGTGTGTTGGCTTACAAGGCAGTTCAAGCTCCAGGTCAGACATCACCAACAAAACGAAATATGGAAACAATATTCCTTAGGCGTCTTCCTCTCTCAGCAGATTTCTGGCAAAAACTCGGAGAGTAAAACAAAATTGTCATGAGATAGACTGTCGTTTTATGTATAACAATAATACATATAACGTAAGTGGTGTTAGAAACTAGGTTGTAACCTTGACTATTGGGTTGTATTGATTAATGTTATGTCTTCGTCCATTCTATATGCTTGAGCAAGTAGTAAAATTAAATTCTTTATGAAATTATATTTCGATAAGAATCATTCCAGGAAAGGATTCATAATCGGGCTCAAGCAAAGCAATGTCACATCTTTTAAATCAAAATTACATTCCCCTGGTTTTACCTGCAGATGGCAGTCGGGTTAATCGATACATACATCAGCAATATCATGATAATTAAAGTTTAATGTTAAATACTGTTACATACATAGCCAAGGTAGAAATGATTGGCATATCGCAGATATTAATACAAATCGATTAGGGCGAGGTGAATCAGATGACGTATGTCATTTCGATTTTGAAGGTTGGATCCGAAAGAGCTTCGATTGCCTCCTTACTGTCAGAGAAGATAAAACTGCTAGTAGTGGGATCAAGCTCGTCGCGTCATCTTAATTTCATGCGCTTCAGAGCAATTTCTGAGGTCTATCCTTTTTTCAGTATAGAAACGTCCGCGTAAATGGTCAAATCAAAGCAGAGTACCAGTCATATAATCTTGGCATCCTCAGAGGGGATAAAAACTTCAAGGATTTTAACCCAAATAGCGTCCAGCGCTGCGTGTTCAATGACGAAGGAGTACAAGAAATTCGTAACGCAGTCTTCATCTGTTCGGTAAGCATCTCCCTATAGGAGACAATTCCGTAAAGAAAGTAAGGTTCGGCAGCCATCGAATGGATTTGTCTAACCACACCCGAATAAAAGTCCCTTTTTTATACCAATTGCCCTACAGATGACGCAAAAATTCTTCACATATCCTCACAGTTAGGTTCTCTTGACAGCTTAACTTAGACACAAGATAACTTAGGTCAACGATCAGACCTGTTGCCCTGATTTGAACAATATTGAATTGAAGTTCATTGCATCAACCACATAAAATGTTGACACTATAATGCTTATGACATTAGCCATAAGCAACAGGTTTTACGATCCGGACCGCTATCAAGAAATTTTATAAATTAAGGTAATACTTCTTGGATAATATTTTCATAATCACTATCATTGTTATCATCACTATCCGCCAGTTACCACCAAAAAATTATGTTCAGTCTGGAGATCAAGTGCAGGGATCACTCTTGCCAACAGATGATACTATAGTCTCATCAGGCAATTGAGTAACAGAGACTTCTCTCGTGCGACGAAACTAATACTCTACAAGACGCTCATCCTACCCGTGCTTCTTTATGGCGCAGAGACATGGACCTTATTAAGCACCGATGCAGCAGCCTTGAGAGTATTCGAGAGAAAAGTCCTACGTAAGATCTCTCGGTCCAGTGCGAGTTGGCGAAGATTTCCGCATCCGATACAACAGTGACGCTGTATGAGCTCCTCAACGACATGGACGTTGTCCAGCGTATTAATATCCAGCGGCTGCGCTGGCTCGGCCATGTCGTTCGAATGGAGGAGGATGCTTCGCGCGAAACGGGTATTTGATGCGGGGATCTGCGGAAGTCAGCGAAGAGGACGACCTTGTATCCGTTGGAAGGACCAAATCGAGGAAGCCCTGTCAATCGATTGGTGTGACCAACTGGCGTAGGCGCGCAATAAGCAAGATTGCGGCAGGCCGAAATCCGTTAATCGGGTTGTTATGGCGAATTAAGTAAAGTAAGTAAGTAATCACTATCATTGTATCAGTATCGTTGGTGTTCATGTTAATATTAAAAAATGGTTTGTTCTTCTAAATGAAAATTGATGAATTTTTGTGGTTATTCTAGAAATGAAAAACAAAAGGAAAACAAAGAACAGAAAACAATTACAAAACATTTGAAAGAAGCGTCACAAGTTAAGATCATGTTGTAATAACCAGATCAAGACAAAGAGAAGTAAAACCATAAAAAACCATAATAAATCGATGTATAGTCTCGAACTTACCAGATTAATGTAAGTGCATCTTTTAAATATAAAACTAAGCTATCCTATGGTCAATAAGTATGTGTTGAATGCACAGTGGCAAGTTTAGATGTAAAAATGAAAGATTTTCTAAAAATCAGAATTTAGTTGGTTGTGTGTTGATATTGTTGCCTGGAGACCTCAAGAAAACCGTACCTAATTATAGCAAAATCAACACTGAGGCGTGTATGCAGCTATCAAATCTATGGAGATACGTTAAGGACTTAATGGCTTGGTTGTGTATGTTAATCGAAGTTCAGCTGTATTGCCAACTGGCTACGGCAAATATTAGCGAAAAATTGTTCACTTAATAATGAAATTTAAAATTTTGAAAATCAACGCCGTAGTATAGTATGTAGTGTGTTGGCTTATTAGATGCAGGCCACAATCAAAATCCGTGAAGATTATCTCTTCGGCAGAAAAAACTCTGAGAGTAAATGAAATTTGCCATGAAAATTTTCTTAAAAATCTGTTGTTCCGAGTCTAATTTAAACTGTAGGCCACTCCACTCATGTTTGGAATTAACACACAAAACACAGTGGTGTGAGAAGCTAGGTTGTAATCCTACAATCTTAATTCTACATTATTACATACATTTATGTAATATAATATAATATAATTATGTATGTGTGTATGTATTAATAAAGCTCAAGGCCGTTGAATGTTTGCGGCACCGTCATCTAAATTTTCGATTGCTAACATGTTGCGAACGCTTTGTATTTGTTAGTTTTTTTTTTAACGGCAATTATTAAATTGTTATTGCTTGCGGGATATCGAAACCAATTCCAAAGGCTAAATCAATTGAAAAAGGGACTTGAGCACTTGAGTTCGTTGCTCAATGTGTAGCGAACTATTTGAAACAGTTTTAATCTACATTTTTGTTTTAACCTACAGTTCAACTAACAGAATTGTTTTGTTATTGTATTGTTTCCTAACACTTTATGCAGTTCACTGGCCTTCAACGGCCACTTGTCTTTTATTAGTTCATAAGTTTTCCAAGGCAATGCTTCATCCTTTCGTTTCTTGCGCTAACAGTACTTTTTTTGTTCTATTTTTTTTTTTTTTAAATAATTTTTCTTAATATTCTGTATACTTACGATATTATTTCGTAAAAACAAAAAAACAAAAAAACCAAAAACAAATTTATTTTCTTGTTTTTTATTTTTGTTGTTTATTTTTTTGAATTCAAAAAAAACAATTTTTCTTTAGCTAAAGTACAACAACAAAAACAAAAACAAAAAAACAAAAGGAATTTGCAATTTGTTGCCGAAAACCTTCGACGGGATATGTTATGCCATTCTGTCGTATGTACGTTCAGTACTGTTTGTTGTTTTGTTTCAATTGCTTTTGCCTTTGTTTCGACAATATATTTGTGCTGCAATTTATTTATTCTGTGTCCACCCAACAATATCAACAAAGTTCGTTGCAACAAAAGTTAAGTTGTGTGCTTTTTTCATGAAAACTTTGTTTCACAACAATTATCTTTGAATATTAATCATAATACAACTGACTATAGTCATAGCTATTGTATGGCCAATACATACATACATACATACGTATGAATCTATGGATATATGAGGGAACTTACCCTTCCATGAAATGGAATTGAAATCAAAAGTAAAATCTAAGGGTATATTTATTCAACTGTAATTAATGTTTGTTTCTCAATAAAATATTCCAATTTTATTGTGCCTCAAAACTTAAATGCCATGTTGCAATATGTAATGTTTCAATTAGCTTGTCTTGGGAATCTTTGATGGAATCCTATACAACGCTTCCAACATATCGCAGTCGTCTTACTCTATTAAAGTTACGTACTCTAAATAAGTTAGTAAGACACAAGTCTAGCTGAAAGCTAACAAAGACTCACCTTATCCCTTGAGACTAATACATATTGCTACACGAACAAAATCAAACTACAACCAAGATTAACAGCAAACAACAAAATATACACATCATACGGTAAACACATACAAATGCGTAGGAAATTACAAAATCCGAACAAAACAAAAATCAAACAAGAATACTTAAAAAAGATCATGCAGTTACCAGATATACCATGATTACAACTAAAGAAGGTCTAAATAGAGCAAAAGATCCTATCTGCCCATTAGTATTGAATTGGTTGTATTGAAAAGTACGAATTGTGAGAGACGAGTGGCGTATGAACATAAGAAGTTTGATTGTTGGTAATTAGAGAGCAGGCAGTTGATATCAGTTGAAGGGGTGGTTAGGTGGTACATAACAATAGAAGTAGAAAAAGTCTTGTGCTACAAGCGACTCTCAAATTCTATGTTTGAATAGAATTGTATTAAAAGCGTGAGGTGGGCTAGTGGGTGGGTGGTTGGCCTAACTACACGTTACGCGCCCAGGGTTCGCGTGATCGTCGAACAAAAGCTGAATTACGCGAAAAGGAAATCTCTACAAAAAATCTGTGCATTCGGGAGTCGACTGGAAACTGTAGTTGTGATCGCAGGGCGTTCGCACTATGAAAGAATTAGACGACACCACGTCGAATGAGGTGGTGAGAAGCGGTAAGCGCGCCTGACATGGAGCGTGAAGGGCGTGTGCAAGGGCAGATGAATGTGTATGTGTAGGGCGGGTATGTTATTGTGTCGCAAAGAAGGACGAAGGAATGCGGTGGTGTGAGGTTCGGTGTATGTCGACCGGGCTTTGTAGTTAAGACGGTGTTCGCAAGCTTGGAAGATAGAGAACCTTGTCCTGAGTAGTATTCGTCCGAGCTTGTCGTGATTATGAGTAAAGAGGGGCCGTGTTAAGACTGGCAGTCGATAGATGGCGATAGCAATCAAGGAAGACAATTTCTCCCGATGTGGTTGATGTTTAATCTGGAGATAGATACTATGTCGGTCCTGGCGCACTGCACTAGGTGGTGTGTTCAGGTTAAGTGATTTGAGGAGAGAGTGATTCCAAGACGGGTGCGTGATATGGTGACATCTTGAGTAGAGAGCTGTACTCCTTGCAAGCCGGGTGGGCACTTCCGCGGAATGTCGAAACCTGCGGGCTCGGCTGAAACTAGTCGTAGTCGCGAGCGGCTATGCGAGGCCGGTGGATTGCGCGGATCTAGATCTCCTTTTGTGAGTGAATGAATTAGAGAGATATTGTGTGCGCAGTATGGGCTTGTTCTCTGCAGTGGGTTTCTGCGCCGAGCTGTAGTTCTGTCCATGCAAAGCGCGCCCTTCTTCGGCGCGTGTTTGGTACATTGGTATTTAAGTGTTCGCTTGTTTTGCTTCGTGTAAAGTGTTCACTCGCGGGCGTCTTTGCGTATGAGAGAGTGAGTTGCCTATTGACGGAAATCTCGATGCGTGCTTGGTGGCGTCTAGCAGTACGGGCGGGCGTGTGCCATCAACCTAGGGTTTGACTGGAAGATAGGCGTCAAGCTTTAAGTCCGCCTCGCAGTCGCAGGTGAGCGTGTACCGGTAACCAGTATCAAGAAGGAGCGAATGGCAATGGTCGGGCTAAGTCAGCGGAGAAGGTGCGGTGCGCGCAGTGCTTCTCGTCTAAAAGGTGGTGCTCAATTGATGTGTGTCTGTTATTCCATCTCGGAAGGGTCGTCGCGCTCTATGTGAAAGACGTGTGACCACCGGCAATGGGTGTGAAGGGAGTGTGGTAGGTTGGAGGTATTAGGCATTCCTGAGATGCGATACGCGTGGTCCCTAGAGATACACGATCAGAGAAATTGTAGAGCTAAACAAGATCTAAAGGAAGGTTGTGGGATTGCGCCGGAGGGCGCCGTTGGCTGAGTAGGATGAGCCTGAATGAATGAAGTCAAGAGGTAGCAGCGTCGACTACCGATTGTTTGAGGGTATTCGGGACTTCCCAGGATTATCCTTGGTGGAAGTGTGGCGTCTCGGTCCAGATAATTAAATTATTACGATTAGAATGCTAGGTAAACCATGAGAATCTGCGCAAAATGCTAATGATGTCTTGATCCAGATGGCCCTCGAGCTTAACTCCGCACGCACAATTAGGTGCGTATTCCATGTCGCTTGACATAGAAAGAAAAGTATTAATGTTAGCTATACCATAAATTATAGAAGCCTCTTGGCCTACCTGTATCCTACGGTACGAACACAGGTGCGAATTCCGCTGTGTTGAGTCCTACAAAGCCATATCGGTCTTACCACCGCAGGTTCTTGGACAACGTCTCGGTATGTTTACGTCATTCGGCTCGCTAGGGCGAAGGAGTGAATCAGTGGATGATAGTTTATTTGTATGTTGCAGTATTAATTTGTATGACTCTTCAGCATCGGCCTGAGAATCCACCATTATCATATCGGCATTCTCTACGTCCTATAACGAAGACGATGAACACGCGTCAATATTAATATTGTAGAAAAATTCTCCAGCCAGTTCCGAGTTGGATAACTTTCCTGTCGAGGAGATTCCCCTCGAGGATTGGCTGCCTACACTCCATTCGATATCCTCAACAATCGAGTCTGAGCCATGAGACTCCGAGATAGGGTCAGTCGGAGGGGAGTGTGATGAACCATGATTCGATTGGACGTGATCCAATGGGTTAGGGTCCGAGGGGGGCTGTAAGACTGTTTGCGAGTCCGATTTATAGATCCTCAACTCGATTGAGCCGAAGCGATAGTTTATCACGCCCCCCAGACATTGATAAGTGGGAAAGAGGATGCCATCCCACTGGTCAGCAACTTTGCCCACCCTTCAATTGTCTGTGGAAAGGTCTTTGTTGTTGGGCTAGAGGATCCTCAAGATGGCTTCGGGGTCCTACGGTACGGTGGGGATTCTCGGGAATTTGGTCCGGAAGAACGGCATTAATGTAACTGATTGCGACTCGCCTTATAAAGCTTCATAGAATGTTCCTAAAAACAACCTGCTTTGCGACAGCAGGGTGAAGGACCGGAGTTTGAGTCCATGGCCTTGAGGAAAACATCGAAGAGAACGTGTTCCACCAACCTCCAATATAGAGAGGGCGATGGATCCATCGGGGTTTCCCGATCAATGACGTCTAAATTAAGGCATCCTTAACCACCTTGCTGGAGAGGTCTAAACTCTAACATCTTGCAAAAGAAACAACATAGAACTTATAAGTATTTTGACAATTCCCTCTTGACGTCAGTCAAGTCCTGGCAAATCTTAGAATAATTAATGGCCGTTTTGAATTTTAATTTTTTTTATTGATTTTTCTGTTTCTGTTTATTTTGATGTCAATTAGAATTTAAACATTTAATGCTTGGTATTTTAAATGCTTCGCATTCATTTATTCTTAATGACATTTTATAAACAACAACATAATTACGCTCTAAAGAGTCGTGTTTATTTGGCATTTCGATAATTCTGGCAATAATTTTCATACGATTATTCCAATGCACGCCAATGTAAATATTCAAACATTTTAACGTTACAGATTCAGATACGGCAGCCATTCAATTGCCAATTGCATATTGATGACGTCGTTGTAATTAAATTAAATATTTAAGCGCCCACTTCAAAAATATGAGTGTGATTAAATTTTGTTATATTTGCATATACACACACACATACACACACACATACACATGCATATGTACTATTGTACTTTGGCATAATAACATGCATAAATATCTCAGCATTAGAGTGTAAATACAATTGCAATATACTCGTGCTTGTATAAGCTTATTAAGAGCAATAAGAACAATTTTCAAATGATTTGAATTAAACTAATACACATGCAACAGCAACAGCAACAGCAACATAAAAATGTTTCTACGCATCTAACAGCGTTGGTATAAAGGAATAGACTAAGCCTACCATAAGGCCTTCAGAATAAAACCAAATTCAAATTTTTTTCTAAAAAGTCAGTGCAAACAAACGCTTTTCATAAAATTTGAAATAAAACTGTAATGTAACGGTTTATTTAGCGAAAATATTGTAGGGGAAGGAAGCCACACCTAGTCATTCTTCTGGATCATAATCATAATGCGTACTACAACATGCGACTTGTTTGTTTCAGTGTAAAAAAAATGATTCATAACATGTGTCAATGCCACAAAGGCTTAGGAAGATTTTCCACTTCATAAAAGAAGGTAACTTTATAACCTACTGAGGCTAATTTCGTTTTTAATTGGAGGCATCTCAAGAGCCTCTATTACTTGTCCAACTCCTAAAAGTATTTGAAATTGATCTATGTGAACTCAGAATTTGTGGAGACAACCAAAGCTTAAAGATGCTACAAATTTTTTTCCAAACATTTTTTAAGATTAGGACCCTTTTCCTTAGGTATGGGCCTCTTTTTAAATTGTACTTCTGATTCCGTGGTGACTGATATTTTAACTGAGCCTTCACAGTGGATTATAACACCGTTTAGGTATCAGCGACGTTTTCTCTGTTGAATTATACATGACAAGGGTAATGCCGATTTTTACGACCGCTAAGATTTGGGACCGTAGTCTAGTAGGTAGTGTGTTGGCTTATTAGACGAAGGGCCAGGGTTCGTATCACCGGTCGTTCATCGAAAACGAAATATGAAAAAGAATTTCTTCGGCGGCTTCCTCTCAGCAGATTTCTGGCAAAAAGAGAGTAAATAAAATTGCCATGAAAAGTTTCTCAAAAATCCGTCGTTCGGAGTCGACTTTAAACTGTAGCTCCGCCCTTATGTATAAAATTAACACACACAATATAATTGGTGTGAGAAGCTAGGCCGTAATCCTGACTGAAGGGTTGTAATGGCAATTATGTTATGTTATGTAGTGATTTGGTGTTCATTCATATACACTTGCAACATAAGAAATGCCGCAAGAACGCAGGGCTAACGGAGTCAAATGGCACGATCTCAGTGGCAAAATATTCAATGTGCTTCTGTGGCTCATAGTCTGTTGATAATAACGAATTGAAGTATAGAAATCAGAAGTTTTTGAGATAATCTGTTTTGAAATCGTTGCTGCAATACGTCAATTATTGCACTCGTTGTACGGCAGAGGCCTCTGTCTTGCTAAGCCACATATCCTCCAGTTCAGGCTACAAGAAAACCATGTAATGGACAAACAAAAATACGGTCGCAGCCTATACGGAGAAACTGATGACTTATTGGTATTAAGGTGCTCTGTTGAGAAGGAGAGAATAAACGGGAGCCATTGAAAAAACTAGTAAGCAGTCGGTGAGGTATTCTAGTTCCCATCAATCTCGTGTACCATATATAATTATTATAGACTTCCTGGAAACTATAATATTGTTACGAAAATGGAAATGGTGTAACGTCGTTTAACATTAAAATGTTAAACAAAGTTACAAAAAACAAAACAACGGACTTACTTACAACAAACAACGTAAACAAGGATACAAAACAAACAAAGAGAAAACATGTATGAATGTAACAACCAGTTTACATTTAATAGAATCTCGCGAAGGCCGAAAGACTAGAACCTTCCCGCCTGACGAGACATTCATCAGACTGTTTACTTCGCTATAATAAAAGCAAGCAAAGCATGCAAGCCCGAGTACAACTTCAGTCAGTCTTATGTGAAGACGCGTTGCGTGCTGAAGTAAAACCATCGTGGTTTGTAATCTCCCGTTAAAAGGATCAACATGAACAATTGCCTTAGAATATTGTTATTTGTTTATCGCAAGGGGCATGAGACAAGGCGAATAACAAATATAAAGTAATTTTGTTGTTAGAATCAATTGTGAACAGTGCGCACACAAACAGTTTGTGTGATTATAAAGGATTGAATTAAATTAAAACCAATTTATTTTAAATTTATTTGCAATCTACGAGCTCATATTTCAACACGTTTTTAAAAGGGTGAAAACGTAACAATATATCGGACGGCGTGTTAAATCCTTGATGCTGAAAAGTGCGCATACAAAACTCTATTTAAGGATTAACTTAAACGGAAATCAAGGTCATTACATCTAGATCATAAGTTGATACCTTCTCTCCACAATCGTATTGGAGAATAAAAGCGCATCTTCACCCACCCTTCCGTTGACCTTAACTCGCAGCAATCCTTTGTTCAGATCCAAAAATGTATAAACTACCCCAATATCTTTATATCAGTAAGAAAGTATTCTATTTTCCTCATTGTTTTATTCAAGCG
Source organism: Sarcophaga bullata (assembly GCA_005959815.1). Classification (NCBI taxonomy): domain Eukaryota; kingdom Metazoa; phylum Arthropoda; class Insecta; order Diptera; family Sarcophagidae; genus Sarcophaga; species Sarcophaga bullata. The sequence goes on from QOCX01002936.1 coordinate 12,391, forward strand.
TTGAATTCATATTTCTTAACAACGTTATAGTTTTAAACCATGATAGGGAAAACATTAAAACTTAAAAACTATAAAACGTTAACCTAATACTTTATAAATTATAATATTTGTTTGTATCGAGAGCCTTATGTTTAATAAATCAACACCTCTATAAAACTACCGCGAATTTTTTGCCAGGCCAACTAAAACATTGATTTTATCGGGTGTGTTTTTGCTTCAATTTTAATTTTCAACGCATAAGGCCTTCACTGTCCTCGAAGTTAGCTAACCCACACCTATTTGAGTGTGTCATTGATTACAAAATGACATTTTTACAATTATTTTACAGGGGGGTGAAATAGCAATTTTCGGATTTTCCTAGCATAGCAAAGAAAAGTGAATACTTTCGTACTTAACTCATTAAATAATTGTAATCTTTTAATGTTAATTATTGAAAGTTCCATCACATACAAGTTTCAATTGTTTTGAAAAAAGCCATAAAATATTGTAAAAAGAAACATTTAAACAGGTTTGATACGTATGAATTATTCGAACACTTCTTTGTCGAAGACCAATTTTTTTCTGGGTTAAACTAGAAGAATTAAACAATTCCTATTACTTGCCCAACATGAATTAGATCTCTAACTCTCACAGTTAGACAGATATTCCTTTAACCTTCAAGATAAAAAAAAAACTGGCTTCTGTTCTGGATACAACATGATGTTAATTCAACTTGAGTTATGTTATATTGTGTTATATTTTACAGTGGGTTTATAAGAAAGTGTGTATATATATGCATTGTATAGATGTAAAAATATGAAATGTTCTCATACATATGTGGCAATTGTTGCCTCTAAATTAGCCTAATCACAAGCGATATATAAGCTATTAAACGCCATATTGAGTAATAAAAAGTTTAAAGAAGGATACTTCTATAGCTTCGCCTCAAGGAATCAAAGCAGCAGGGTACGAATTTAATGGTCCAGGGTATTTACTTCTTGCGTGTCAAAGAGTAAGAATTCAAAGTTTCACAATTTTCTATCGACATTTCACCTCGATCGAATAAAGGCAAATTGATTCAAAGAAAGAAAAAAAGCCATAATTAAATTGACATATTCTGAGGAAAATCAATTCTAAGCCTTAGTTTACAAACTTTTCTTAGGTCATTATTATAAGGGAAATCTGGTTCAAATGAAATCGTAGACTATAACAAAAACGAATTTCCGACACTCAGAAAATCTATTCGCCCCGTAAATATTTGATTTTTACTGGTCCATGCTCGACTAAGAAGACGTAGCAAAGTAAGTTTCATTCAGAAGTAGATAAAGCAGCCTTAATGTGAACGTTAAAATGATTTTCGTTTTTTAAGTAATAAATATTAATACGACTGTTTAAATAAAAATATTTTATGTCCGATGCCATGGCCAATCTTAGGGAGTGTGCTAAGCTATTAGCATGAATCATTGGAATGAATTCTCTCCGGAATTCTGCACCTCACTTTGCACCCACCGTAAAATCTATGTCATTCACCACATTATTATTATCTATTTATTGATTATTTATATATGGCCGTTAATAATTGATTGTTTTTTTTAAATTTGTAAACTTGATACTTAGAAGTTCGCGTCGGTCTTGAGTAGTGTAGTGTGTTAGCTTATTAGACGACAAGGCCAGGTTCGAATCCCGGCTCAGACATCAAAACGAAATATGAAAAAAATTTCTTCGCGCGCTCCTCTCAGCAGATTTCTGGCAAACAACTCTGAGAGTAATAAAATTGCATGAAACGTGTTCTCAAAAATCTGTCGTTTCGAGTCGACTTTAACTGTAGGCCTCACCTACTGATGTATCAAAAATTAAACAGCTAAGTGGTGGGACAAAGCTAGGCCGTATGCCTGACTTGAAGGTTGTAATGGGCCAATTATGAGTGTATGTATGGTAAACTAATTGTCAGTTCATTGGCTGCCGAAGAAGATCATAAATGGAATAAAATTGAAAAAACAACACAACAACATTCTAATTATAAAATTTTTAAGATAATCGGATAATCACATTTAAGGAGTTGTGTTGTTTAGAAATCACATCGAGCCACTAACTTGCGAAAGGGACTGAACATTAAAAATAAAATATTCTAACAGCCCTTATCTAAAGTCAACGCTTAAGCATTATGGTGGCTGTACAAAATTTCTCAGGCCCATACAACTTACAATGAAGAAAAGCCCAACCATTAGAAAGTTACAATACTGGAGTGAGTTGGGTTAGAAACAAATGTGCGCTATTCTTTAACATTACTTTAAACGATTCTATCACTAACTATTTCATATTTGCTGTATATGTTTAATTAACTCAACATATGCTTCAATACTGTTACGTTTACCTTTTTAAAAATGTTTAAAATATGAAGCTCGTAAACCGCAAATAAAATAAAAATAATTTCTGTTTATTTTAATTTAAATCCCTTTTTAATCACACAAGTTTTGTCTGCCACTGTTCATAACTGATTCTAATAACAACAATGTTTATGCCCTTTGCGATAAAGCAATATAACATTACGAACACAAATTGTTCTCTGTAGATCGTTATAAAGGAGAACTTCAAACCACGATTGTTTACTTTATAACGCAAGCGTCTTCACACAAGACTAACTGAACTTCTACTCCGCCTACTTACTTGCTTTGGCCTTGCCTTTTATATAGCAATGTAAATAGTGTGAATAAAGGTTCTCGAAATCATCATTCTATTTATGCTTACTTGTTTGTTTTTAGTGTATGTTTGTTTACGTTTGTCCTTGGTAGTGTTTTGGTGTTTGTTGTGTTTACTTATATTCCACGTTTTACATAATCCTTCGTTGTTGTTTTATTTTTGTTTATTGTTAATCAAGCAAAGAAGTCTGTTGTCCTTTGTTTTGATAGCTTTTGTTTAACATTTAAAGTTAACGATGTTAACCATTTATAATTGTCGTAACTAATCTGTTTGTTGCTTATTGCTAATTTAATCCAATATAAAATTGCTTCTTGGCAATGGCAAAATGAATTAAAATGATCGTAATGACCTAACTGAACTAAGAATCAAAGATTGCATGTTTAAAATTATTTTTTTTTATGGAAATAGTTGCTATCATAATCAAATATACTACAATTTAAATTAATAATAATTCTTCTATAGGTATTAGTATTATAATATGATGTTCAACGAATTTTCACTGACAACTCACACACGGTATGCTGAAGTATTATTAGGATCCAACCTCTTCATGTCTACCATAAATATGTCAATAACATTTGGCTCCTTCCCCCGAATGCATTCTGTTTAATAAAAATTAAAGTTAACCGCTTTTATTAAATTTCTACTAGTAACACAAGTTGAACAAAATATTTTATTTGTCATAATAAAAAAAAAAATGCAAAAACAAAAACAAAAAAAAAAATTGTGAAGTAAGAAAAAAAAATTGGAACTCCGTTCCTTATGCCATAAGTTATTGAACGAAAGTTTATTGAACATTTGTTTTCATTGTGATGGTTAACAATTTATGCAGTTGCCAACCAACAACAAGTGACGCAAAAGTACTTTAACATTTTTCTGCATTCTAAGTACAATAAAAATTTTATAAATATGTGATGATTTGAATTAGTATGTATGTAGTATGTAGTATGTATGTTATGCATGTAATATGCGTATATTTTAGGTATTCAAATAAATTTACCGTGAATCTACTTGGTAAGCTTCATCACTTGTATGGAACGATTAAAATAAAAAGAACGAATGAAAGAAAAAAAAAGAAAGAAACAGAAAAAACGGAAAAAAAATCAAAAAGAAATTTGAATAAAAATTTTTTTTTGTTGTTCTTGAAATTTTTTTCACGAAGAGTAAATGAAAAGGTCAGTAAACGATGAAAACCACTTGAGGTCAACAATCTAAAACAAGCAGTTGTTGCAACATTTTTTAACATTTTGAATTGAAAATGTTTCCAATGACAAGTTCTACCAATATGTTCTGGGGCTTACAAACCCCAGCGTATACATACATACGTTTACTATGTACATGCATAAATGAATCATGCATAAATGAAACTGTCCTTTAATCGTATAACTATCCATTGCACAATGGCGATCCTTACGGGTCATTGTCCATTTAGTATGCCTGCCGAAAAGTTTGGCATCTCATCTAATGACTTCTGAAGGAACTATGGTTCGGAGTAAGAATAAGAGACTGCCTTTCATCTCATGTATCAGTGACCTGCTCTTATCATGAAGAGATGGAGGTTTCTGACCTCGAACATTCTGATATCGTTGACCGAGCTCTCAATTATAAAGATGGCTGCAATAGTAAGATTCATTTTCAGCTCGGGATGGTTTTCTTCAGCTAATAGTTGACCCCCGTATAGAATTAATTGTGTTATCACAATGAGGCTAAATGGCTTCATTCGAGGGGTTCCGTGTATTCCTTTGGCAATGGACCAGGCAAAAAACGTTTTGCAACTTATGATATTAATACCTAAAGGAAGCAAAAGCACTGTACAATCTATACAACCAACATACATCACATATAGAGACAGATGTTGCGAAAATTCGATCGAAACCATGCAGTACAAAACTTGTAACATGTATTATTTCATGCAGTTGTTGTATTTTAGTGTATTGGATTATTAGACGTAAGGCCACAGTTCAAGACCCAGGTCAGATATCTCCAACGAAATATAAAAAAATATTTCTTCCTCTCAAGAGATTTCTTGGCAAAAACTCTGCAAGTAAAATAAAATTGCCATGAAAAGTTTCTCAAAAATCTATTGTCCCGTGTCGACTTTAAGCTGCAGATCACTACACTCACGTATAAAATTAACTGACACAACATAAATGGTGTAAGAAGCTAGATCGTTATTCTGAATGAAGGGTTGTAAGGATCAATTATGTTTGCAACATATATCAGGTATTCTAATAAAGTCCCGATTTAAACAAGGTTATTTATTTATTTATTATACAATGGACTTAGACGTATATCCAGAGACTGCTTGTGAATTGTAGTTCTCTTGAATTTATTTTTGCCAACTGTTTTCGCCAATTTAACTCCACTCTCGTTACACAGATAATATACGATTGAGCAGACTATACGATTGAGAACGCAGGTTTCTGAAAAGCAGACTGAGAGTACCGGATGTCATGTATAAAATGGTTCAAATAAATTTTAAAATATTAAGAAACGTCATCTCTTAAAAGTCATTAGAAAGATTGTAGACCAATATGCTACCAAATGCTTCTTAAAAAAGCCCAAAAAGCCAAATGGCGCTAAGAACCATCATTTGCTCGAATTTGGGCAATGACTCGACCTATTTACCAACTACTGTCCCTTACCGCCAGTACTCTAACGATTTGTCGCTAAATGTTTTAGGCTAAAACAGTAACAACAAATACTAAAGCAGTATAGTCCGTATAATCTTGAAATTCAATAGCGGGTGTTCTCTTGCTTTTATAGAAAACAAGTTTTTTTTAATCGAAAATTTGATCGCAGACAAGGACCAACAGTGCCCGTTTATTGCTAAAAGTTCGTGAAACTGGTTCATTGTTGATGCGCCAAGACATGAGCGTGCTCGTACAGTGCATACACCCGAAAATATCGAAACAGTGGCTGAGAGTGTGCGTGGGAATCCATGAACAACGACTTGTTATCGTTCTCATAAATTGAACATTTCACGCAGCAGTTTGCGTTGAATTTTGCGAAAAGATCTTTGATAATGAGGACGGTGCAACCATTATGGTCAATGTAAACATCTACAAAGTTCCCCTTACAAAGTTCATTTGGTTCAATAACTCTGGAGAAGCCGCATGAACTTGTGCTTCATTTTCCCAAAGAGAAACTTCACGATGACGTCGAATTTTGCAAAAAAAAAATCATCTTTTCGGATGAAGCTCATTTTCATATTGGTGGGTACGATTATAAACAAAATTGTCCTATTGAGGGCTCATAAAAACCACACGCGGTCTTACAGAAGTCAATGCACCCATTGCGAGTGACAGTGGATGTTTGATGCTCCTTGTGCATCATTGGCCCATATTTCTTTGAAAATGAGGATGGAGCAAGCACTAAGTTCAATGGATGCATCTATCGCACCGCGATAACCGATTTTTTGTACCCGCTCATCATGGTACTGAAGTGAACGATGTTTGGTTTCAACAAAATGTGCAACTGCCCACATAGCTCATGTCACCATCGATTTATTGCATCAAACGTTTGCTGCAGTTTAGCTAGCCGAAATGGTAATGTTAATTGGCCGCCAAAATTTCAAACCCTTTTCGTTTTATTGAAAATTAAACTTTTAAATAAACAACCCTTTCAAATTGGCCCACATTTTGACACCAAGCAAAGTGTAATCACGCTACTGATCTTGTCTCTGCACAAGCGATATAAAGAACTTGAATTTTATTTCAAGTTAAAAATTCAAGTTTTTAATAAAAAAAAAAATTCGGCTTAATTAGGTCTTCATTAAGTCGAAAGGGTACCAAGTAGATGTCACGTTGATATACATACGTATGAAAGGCATATAAAGCAGTTACAACACCCGCTGACAAAAGTTATGTTACAGTGTAACAGCGTACATCTAATTAATGACATTCTATGTAAATCGATATCTGTAAACTGAAATATAAAAAAAATCCATTATTTTGTTAACAAAGACTGACAAGAATTGTTACGAAAAATTGGAAAAAGCTTGTACAGTGTGGCATTTGTGATATGGAATATCTATCTATGAATACGGTATGATATATAATTTCAATCACTTTCATGTACACATTTTACAAATACGTTATGAATATTTGTCATTTTTGTTGGATGTGCCATTTTGTGTGTGTGTGTTTTTGTTGCACTTTTTATACATCAAACGTACATACATTATGTATGTTGAATATTAGAAAAGGATTACGCAACTTGAAATAAAGTTCACTTGCAAAGAGTTTGTTAGCTTGTTCGTTCATAGATATGTACATACATACATATATGTATGTATGTATGTACAATTCATGCAATATTTAATGTATAGAATTGCTCTTCCATATATAAGCACTGCTGCACTGCTGCACTGATGCACTGCTCTACAAGATTTCCATCCATATGCTATTGGTATTTCATTTGGTTTCATTTTTCAATTTTTTCTCAATATTTTTTTGTTTTTTTT
>QOCX01002937.1:0-19531 GCA_005959815.1 Sarcophaga bullata
TGTGGAGAAGCTAAGTTGAAATCCTGGCTGAAGAGTTATAATGACCAACTATGTTGGTGTGTTTGTATATATTGTTTGTGGTTCACTAGAAATATAATAAGAGTTGCTACAGTAGGTATTGCTTTTTGGCAATCTTATATTTCTTATAAGGGAGGAAAAAGTATACACATACACGTACATACATACACGTATATGTATAAATGAGTAATGAGACATATGTTGGTCAAACATGAATGACGTAAAATTCATTTGTAAAAATTAAATTGACAGTTTCAAAAAGACTAGACCCATATAACTCACAATAACAATAAGACCCAAAAGTAAAAGAAGTGGGAACAACAAGAATAGATTGGGTCCCCTAATATGACCCAATGAAGCTGAAAGAGCTATATTCCTAATTCAAGGTGGCATTTTCAATATTTATCGCAAATAGAGAGTACCAATATGCAATAATAAAAACCAGAATTTGTGAAAGGTAAGGGCAAATTGAAAATTGAACTACATACCACAAGAATGAATAGAAATAATAAGGGCATGAAAAGTTTAGAATATTCATACAAGAGGACTGTGGAATACAGCGCACAAACCAAGAAAGAACACAAATGCACAAATAAATGAAAATTCCAAAAACAGTCCAAGAACCACAATGATTATTGACATCGATAACCAACCACGATATGCCAATGACATGGACATACCCGGTAAGGACAGCAACCTGATTTCATGTGCATGCCATACTGAACTGAATAATTTTATTTATTATTTCCCTTTAACAACTGTAATATCTTCCAGTGTTCGACAAACACATAGACATAAATCAAATAATAACTAATGTACGGATATATTCATAAAGCACGTTGTTTATTGCAGACATACAAAATAATACAATATTACATTAAAAATTATGAAGCCATGGATGTAATTCATAAGTGTAGTTTACAGAACGATTAATAAATTCATAATAACTATAGTATATGAGATTCAGACCATTTCTCTTGGACAATTGCATACAATTTAACACCCCAAAAAAACATTTTTACGCTTTACAACCCTTTCCTTCAAATTACGCTTGTAACTTGATTTTTGTGTGGTAAAGAAGGAATAGTACACCATAAGAAAAACAAAAAATGAATAAAATTTATAAAATATACACGATGAATATAATGAACCTTGGATCCAAATCATATACTTTCAGTAATTACCCCCTAAATATACCGTAGGAGCCAACCACCAAAAAGCTTCGAGTGAAGTACTTTGAAAAGTTTTTTTGCATTTTGACTCTACATTGTTCTTTAAATTTCAAAAACCAAATCCAATCGTTGGTGATGTGAATTATATTTCAAACGAATATATGAGTGGCAGCAAAAGAAAATCAACCGCTAATACTCAATACTATAAATACATACTAATAAGGAACAAACAAATCTTTTAACTTAAAATCGAATAACTGAAACCGCGAGAAACCAATAAAAATAGAACTGCGGTAAACAAAAATAATCTCAGACAACATGAGTTCAAGTATGATAAAATAAATGAATGACATGAAGGCAGTATAAGATGCTTCCTTTAAAACATCGAATGAGGTCGCCGTATCTAGTAAGGCAGGAGGATGGCTATATTAAGGGTCAGACATTTCCAACGAAAAAAATAAGAAAAATATTTTTCGACAACTCCCCTCCAGCAATTTCTGACAAAAACTCGAGAGTCCAACATTGCCTCGAATGTTTTTCCAAAAAATCGCAGAGTTGCTTTTAAAATGAGTCAGCCACCCCGTGAATAAAATTAAACGTACACGTTAATGGTGTGAGAAAGTACCTTGTAATCTGACTGAATGGTTGTAATACCATTATGTATGTACGAATGAAAAGAAACGAAACGCCTTTAAATAATCTAATACTTGAGCTTTAATTGTAATTTTTCTGGTCAAAGAACTTTAGTTTCCCATATGTACTTACGATAAATAGTTTTGCAATTATTTTCTAAAACTTTCTTAAGCTTTGTGGTAATTTACTCACTCTAACAGAGACATTTCAAATATTGCAGAACTTTTGAAACATTTCATCAATTCGACAACCGCACAGCAGTTCATAGTATTCTACGATTTTATTTGTGATAAATAGTGAAGCAACAATAACAACAGTACGATGACAACAAGCGACGTATCTATCCATCTAAATCAGTAGTTGAAGAAAACAAAAAACATTTTCTGTTTCCCATTTGTTTTTCATGCTTTTCTTCACAATAAGAAATCAATTGCAGTTTCAGAGTATGCAGTTGCTGCTTTTACACAAAAAAATAAATTCCAACTGTTTCATCTTCAAATTGCAATTGTAAGAGTCGCAGTGTGTGATTGACTATTTAAAGCTAACTTGGGAGTAACACATGTACACGGTTTTAGCTTGTGAAAGTTGAGTACTGAATAAGTTACATGCGACAATTGGGCACCCTACACAGTAAAATAAATCGTAGGGGTCTAAGGGGTAGTATATTGGCTTTTTAGTCGTGAGGTCACGTGTCAAACCCTAGATCAAACAGGATAAAATATGAAAAAAAATTTCTTCGGCGACCCTCTCGGCAAATTATACAAACTTTTTTCAACCACTTCTAAACATACAACCTGATAGGGAACGTATGAGTGATATTTTATTTTTAGATAAACAAGCAAAAAATTACTCATACGACTAGGGTATCTATTGGTATTTTACTTAGCAGAAGCATTGTGATATCTAAAGCTACGTATTGTATTGAATTCAAAAAAATCATTCGAATACGTTTCTCTGAATCATAAATTTTGTTACCAAAATTTCTTGTATTTTATTGCACGTTTTTCACTACGTCCATGGCTATTCAAATGTAGTATGATTTTCGTTATTGACCTAATAATTTTGTGAAGAATTTCTGTTGCATTCCTTAGAAGAAATAAAGACTAAATAAGCATGAGCATTTAATCAAACTTTAAGTCGCCGTAGTCTAGTAAGTTGGCCTTTTAGAAGTGAGGCCACGGTTCAAAGCTCACTTCAGACATCTCCCACAAATCGATATGTGAAAAATATATTTCTTCGGCGACTTCCTTTCAGTAGATTTCTAGCAAGAAATTCCTGAGAGAGACAAAACTAGTATGAAAAGCTTGTTTTCGGAGTCGACTTTTAAACTGTAGGTCCGCTTCCTCATATATACAATTAAACACAACTGAAATAATAAATATGAAAAGCGCAGTGTTTATTTCTTTTGGTGGAACAGAAAAAGACAAGAACACTACCATGTCACATATGTTCACAATACCTTATGTAAATATCAATTTGTAGCCTTTTCTTTCATCCGTTTGTTTTTCCATCTAACGAATAAGAACTAAAAATTGCCTTTTATTTCATAAAAGAAGATATTATACTGAGAGTCCACTTTAGACACGTTCATATCAGTATATTCTGTGTATGTTTGGTTGGAAGGCATTTAACATATGGCTTACGTAGATATATGAGTACGAAATATTTGTATGTGAGAGTGTATGAAAACTGAACTAATTTAAACTTCAATTATACTTTGTCAGTAGTGGCAGCAAATATTTTAGATTTGGTATTAAAGATAGAAACGTGTTTTTCCATTCTAGGCGTTAAATAATATTATATTTGCCAAGTGGCGTGCTACCAGTTTAGATACTTAAGAAAATTAAACTTAAATGGTTTAAAACTTTGCTTATATAACATCATTGACAACAAATTTGGTATCAAATAGTAGCTAAGTACAGAGACCTCCAAATTTTTTTACATTATTTTGCTACACGCACTTTTCATTTTTCCTCAACACGTGCAACGTTATAACTAATATATTTTATTTATCTGAACACGATTCAGTGGGAGTGCAAAAGTGAAGTGTATGTTCTTTAACTTTTTCGTTTGCTACCAAGTTTCTAAAAATCTGAGGCCAAACGGGCAAAGTTATAAAAGATTTTACATTTAATATGTTTAAATATATTAAAGTGGCCGTGGCTAAAATTTGTAAGATTTACAGAAAATACATGCTAATAGCTTTTCATTTGATATCAATTTTATAAAAATTGTTGCCTTCGTTATAAAGTTATAAAGATATTAAATAGAATTTTTGCCCAAACAACTCCTTGCTACCAATTCTGTTCGCCTGGTAGCAAGACACCAATTTTTGAAGAAGAATTAACCGCAAAAATTTATTGTGTTGGATGCCTTGTCATGCGTAACAAGATGATGACATGATGTTTGGCAAAAGTATTTTCTTTAACTTCTTATAACTTTGTAAGTAGAGCAGTAATTTTTATAAATTTGGTATCAAATTAAAAGGTAGAAATGTGTTCTTCATTTCACAAGTGACTGTTGATTTAGGGGAGTTGTATTGGAATCTTGATTTAATCATCTTATTACTTCCAACATTCAAAGCAATAAATCATCATGCAGCTCAATGTGACACAATCGTATCTGTTCAGGTTTTATCACCTATTCAGCAACACGTACCACCGATATGTAAAACACAAGAGCATAATAATATAGGAGTTATCAGCCAAACATGAGAAAAGTCAACTCAACCTTGATTAGTTTAGCATTCAGATATAGAGAAACTTAAAAACACTACACGCGCTGGTACATTAACGCCAAAGGGATTTATTGAAGTATTCGACCTGCCATAGCGATGCTTAAGTACAACAATTGGAAGTTAAATACAAAATGCACTGAAATTGAAGCGTTGCACTTAGTTCAAATGTTTAAATATTTGTGTATTCATTGACTGCATGGCCGTTTGACAATTTGATTGGTTGATTTGCATGAATGACAGTTTAAATGTAATGAACAAACGACAAACCGAATTCGAATCGATTTACTTCTTTAAGGACATACATACATAGTTTAAAACATTTCTATTTTCAAGTTTCTAACAACAGCTGTTGCTGCACACGCCATAAACTTGCATTGAAATGAAGAGATGGGAAAAGAAATTTGCTGTAAAAGTTTAAATGAATAAAAAAAGAAATGAGAAAATAATGAAAATAGTTTGTAAATAAAGAGACTTTTTCTGTTAGAACTGTTCAAATTGACATTTACAACAACTACAAGAATAGTACAAATAATGCCACAGAAAATTATAAAAAGAGGCAAAAAGGATACTCTGATTACAACATTATTAACCAGAATTTTAGTTTTTTATCATTTTTTTTTTTTATTTCATAAAATTTCAGGATTATGGCAATAAGAATAAGAATATTTTCCAGTCATTTCTTTACTTGTAATATCAAGGAAATAAAGTCATCAGGTTTAGAAATTACATTGGAAATGTAAGAAATTGAATCATAAAAATCCCCAATAATAAGATGAGTCGTAGAATATGGAAATTTTTTATTTTTTATAACATTTCTTATAAAGAAATTTCAATAAAAAGTTAAGGTTAAGCGGATTAAAACCCACGCAATAGAAAAAAATTCTTGGAAATTTCAATCAACCAAGAAAAGTGGTGAAAACCCAACTTTTTTGGTGTGATAAAGTTTAATATGGTTGTGTAATGTTGCTACTCGTTTAATTTAGAAATTATTAATTAAATGGATTAATAAACCAATCCGTTTAAGGATTGTTTATGTTCAAAATTCCATTGTACTAACACTTCATGCGTAAAAGACCTTCTACTGATTTGTAGAGAACAAATTGTTACTATCGGTAATCAATTCGTTCTGGTTCTGAACAAAAATAGCATCGACAAAGCCATTGTCATCACCATCAATTGCTTTCATGTTCCATCCTTTACATTGAAAGCAGAGCAGAGTGTCGAACACAAAAACAGTGATGAAAATAAAAGTTACTACAATAACAGCTTTAAAGGTGTAGTGTTGCATATACAGTTACTTCGTTAAGAATAAATCGAATAAAAATCTTCATCAAATGGTAATAAATTTCCATGTCGTGACTTTGGTTAATCATATTAACAACACAAAGATTGTTTTGGAAAATATATTGTGTTTAAATCCGATTTCGTTTTCTAGATTCTGAAGAATATTTTTCATGGCTATCTACTGAGAGGAAGGTGCCGAAGAAATATATTTTCATATTTAGTTTTTTGAATCTATCTGGACCTGCTGTACGAACCGTGGCTTACGATTTATTTACTAGACTATGCCGATTTCAAAAAGATCACCAGTAAAAGAAAAAATGATGCCCATAATCACGAATGGTATTCTGAGAATATGAACCCAATATTTGCACCAATTCTTTCTGTTTCTAAGGAACAATACAGTTTCTAGACTACGGCGACTTCATTAATATCGGTGTTTGAAGCGTTATCGTATAGCATCCTTGCTTGATATTGACCAAAACTTTATGGACTTAGTTAATACTAGTTGATGCTTCGCAAAATCCTACATTAGAGTTTTAAGGTGGCATCGAAGCTGTGATCGAAAAAATCTAATATAATCTGTAAATTTACTAAGAACTAGCACTCTCCAGGCAATGAAATTCATGTAAGACATTAACCCCCTAAAAGTAGTCTAGTTTTTGTAAAAATTTCTGTCGGTCTAGAACCACAGTAAGACCTTTTGTGTGTGCATAATCTCTTTTCTCTGTTGGATGTGCTTTGTTATATTCTGTTTAATTATATTTTAATTTTCTTTTACATAAAATTTTATGATTCATTTGATATTTGAAGTAGAAGGCAGTTATGTTTCCAACAAACTTCACTTCAACACTTTTCTTCCTTACTTTGGTGAGCAAGTTTAAGAAAGCAACACTAAGGATGTATCTCTAAAACCAAAATAAAATCCAACCTAAAAATAAAAAAAAAAAAAATTAAAACAACCAATAGAAGAGTTCTGCAATATCTTGTTGTTGTGTCTGTAATTATTACAAAAGGAAATAGTGAACCATAGATTGGTAGAACACTTAAAACTGACTAACATGGTTAATATCTGAGCAAACATTTCAGATTCTGTTTGTCTCTCAATCTCTGTGTTTTGTTTCGAATTGTTCTTTTATATACAAAATATTTTATTTTTGTATACAACATTATTATAAATGTTACTGTGTCTTCTGTTTTTGTTTTTAATGCCTTTGTGGGGTTAAGTGCAACAGCTTAACTGACAAGTTACCACAACTTTTATCATACACTTGACATCTACTGGTTTATTGCTATTTATTTACAACCACTGCTACCATTTCCATTACTAACATGTTCCACTTCACCATTACCGTCACTACCAATACCACTACCACTTCCAGTATTATCAGCAGTAAATAATGAGCGAACATCGCACAACCACTAGCACACATATGCAGCCACAATAAGTTTGTGTTAAAATACCGAAATGCTCGTACTTGAAAGAGTGTAAGTGCCTAGATTGTGTTGTGTTGTGCTATGTTTGGTATGAAAAATGATTGTCATTTAAAAAATTACAAAAAAAAAATGTTGGCAAAATGGAAAAACCAAAATAAATATGGTAACTAAAAAAATAACAACAAATACATTATTGTGTTATTACTTAGTGGAATAAAGAACTAAAAGCCAGTATTTATATTTTTAATATTCTTTACGATTATATGTTTAATAATAATAGTTTATATACATATGTATGTATATAGCATTGAATACATACGATCAGCAACTATATATCTACGTATACATTCGTTTTTGTGTGCCTCAGAGTATCGAACACAAAAGTAGTGATGAAAATAAAAGTTTCTATAACAGCTGTAAAGGCACAGTGTTCCATAGGCACTTGATTCGTTGCGAGTAAATCCAATAAAAATATTTATCAACAATACGGAAATCATTTTGGAAAATATATTATGTTCTGCGATTTCTTTCACCTACCTACCTACGCTACCAGATTAAAGCCGACTTCGTTGGGACAGATTCATAGAGAACTTTTTCATGGCATTCTTGTATTTCAGTTTCCCGCAAATCTGGGGCTTGAGCTGCAATAGCCTAAGAAATATTGTGAAAAATATTTCATTCATGTTCGATATGGGCGAAAACTTAATGTCGTTGTATTCTATCACATATCCTTATAGACTATCATACTCTTATCAATGTTTATGAGTGAGGTCAACTAAATTGGTATTAAATAATTTAAGTATTATATCCGTGCTAGAACATGACATATAATTCTTATTGAAATGCATCTACCGATTCATTATTGATTAACGGGTTCTAGTCGGAATCATATATTTACATGGCTCAAACGATCTCAGTCAAAGAAGGACTCCAGATGTGCAATATAAATATATTCGTATTTTTCCATCACGAAGAATTTTTCGTTATAACTACAGTGTGATTGAGATATTATAATTCTTTGGAAAAATCCGTCTTATCATCAGCAAAATAAAACAGGAAAAGAAAAAAATGCCGTGTCGTACTTAAAGCGTTAGCCAGTAAGGAAAGAATAATATCAAATAATAGTAAATATCACCTCTAATTATTAATCATAGATTCAAGTTGTCCACTATACATATGTAAGTCTTAAACTTTTTTAAGCCCTTGGTATTTTCATAGTAATTTACGAAATCAAAGAATTGGCTTTAGGCAAAAACGAATTTAATACGACGAAAAATATATACATTGTCTGCAGCAGCACGCGAATTCAGGAAGTTTATGCATATTTTAGGTGGTGTGTTCAACAAGTAACATCTTTTTTTCGCAATCTACTTCATAGTCCATTTTCGGCATGGAACGCTTCTTTAGGCCAATTTTCCTGGCAAGATTCATCTTATTGAGGTGGAATTTCCGTACTAATAGAATTAAGACTTCTATTCGTATACCATAGATAGTGATTGCACCTCTAGGGAAGATTTTGGAGACTAGCTGCATTAAACGTTTCAGAGAGTTACTTTGCAAGAAGTTGAATAAACTCGAGAGTGTGTGCACACATAACTAGTTGCCAAAAAACATAATATACTTGTTTTTTTTTAAAGTATACCAACTAGTAAGGCCTTTAGGTTCTGATTATCTATTTTCCGCTTTTTATTGTTTATTGAGTCTTTATATCTCCTCTCTCTGTTCTGTTGTAAATATAATTTCTCTTTCTCTGCTGCTTGCTTCCCTATACCAGACATTCATCTCTAGCGAGGTGACTTTAAACCCTTCTTAGTGCCAAGAGAAGTAGGTTTTAATTTCATATAAACACAAAGCACGACCAAGTCCAATTAAAATCTGTTGTGCTTGTGTTCGTCCATATTTGATTCATACTATATTGCCTTAAACATCACGTAAATTACAATTATGTTGCTGAAGCTATATATAGCATGTTGGGACTGGAAAAAGTAAATGCGTCCTGAATAGAAAGTCAATTTTCGTTTCACATTTATATGTCCTCAAAGTCCTTTTAAACCTTCTATTCTCTGACTATGAGTGACCTTCCAAGATGTTTCCAACCTGATTTGTTAATGAAGTTACTTTAGTGGTATTATCAAAAGAAAGTATACTCAATCATGAACATTACGGAGTGGTAACGTTATTGCCTACGCTCTCCTTAAGGGGGAGTGCTCGCGCAAATACGTTAGCGCGACTTAATTTAAATACTACCTAAAGCGACTTTCTGGTGTCAACTTAACAGACATCTATACACAAAATTGGTACCATTTCTTCTAGAAACCCAAATGAACCTTGTAATGAGCCTAAAGACCCTATGATTTTTTATTAAATTTTCATAAATCTGATCCTGAGCCCAGCATATGAGGCATATAACAATAATATTATCGTAAATATTAAAATTAGTTTTATTAGGTGCAAGAAGATTGAAATGCATGAAAAGGTGCTTGCGGTTACATAGACAGTGGTGCCCAAGGTGTGAAATAGCAAGGTATAATGGCTGTTCCTCTTCTTTAACCCAAATATTGCCTTGTTGATAAAATCTAACTGCTTGGCAAAACGCTGACATAAATTTATTTTTTTTTCTCTACGATTTCGTTTCGCTTCTTTTTTTTGGCAACAAGTTTTATTATGAAACTTGTAAGTTATGACCCTAAAAAGAAGAAATCCATGCCAACATTTTAAAGATAATAAAACTTTTATGTTTAAATTTTTTGTCTTTCTCTCTTATAACTATAAATACAGTTTATGTTTTAAGGATATGTTTTAAGAAAGTATTGTTGGTTTAAAATTAATATTCAAAATTGGTTTTTTTTTTGCTTTTATTTTACATTCATACTTTATGAGTTGATAATTGTGTCAATTATTTCGTAATAAAAATAAATTCCATAAAAAATTTCATTTTTATTGTCAGCAATTATCAAATGTCATAAATTTGCTGTCAATTATGATTTTTTTTTTTTTTTTTTTTTTTTTTTGAAATAAAGAGTGGAATGTTCAAGAGAATAACAAACATCATACCAAACATTTTTGTGTCAAATTAATATTCCCACCTTACATACGATGGGCATAAACCATCTGGTTTGTTTCTAAAGGACTTGCGTATCGGTTCTATCTCTCCTTTTAGAAACGAATCATTAAAACTGAAACTGTTACAGTGATATATGGTAGTAGGTCTATGATATAAAAATACAAAATTAATATTTGAAGCAAATGAAGTAATGAAACACAAGCCAATGGCCTTAACCTCAACTCCAATTTTTTTTTTTAATAATGTGGTCTTAAAGCTATTCTGAAACTATCAATCAGAAGAGCATGCATCGATGCTCACTGTAAACGTTTATGACATCGAGACTCTATTCAATGAGGTCAATTATATCGTTCTTTACCGAGAAAAGGCACATCAGGTTACGGTTTTTCTTACTGTATTCTCGGAACACCGTAATGTGGAATCCATTCGTCAGAAATATGCTTCTACTCCGCCATTAGGGTACATAGTTGTCTTATTAACCTGTGCCACCGTTCAAGCCCCAGGACAGAACATCTCCAGCTAAACGAAATATGAACAAATATTTTCTTCGCATCTTCCTATCAGCAGCTTTCTGGCGAGAACTCTAAAGAAAAGAAAATTGCCATGAAAACGGTCCTCAAAGTTTCTGTCGTCGGAACCGACTGTAAGTCTTGCTACTCTCTGAATAAAAATTAACACACAAAACACAAGTGTTGTAAGAGACTAGGTCGTAAACCTGACTAAGGAATTGTAATCATCAATATGTATGAAGTGTATATCCTATGAATTAATATATCCATTTGACGTTTTCCCATACAACCATCAATACATTCTTTAAATAATATGTGGTTTCAGGTTGGATGGTTTGCTCTGTCTTCTGAGGTCGACCCATTTCAAAGTAATGGTTTCTTAAATTAATATCTCATCATTCTTTATTATTTTTCATTATCTTCAATTTGTCTACATATTGTTTTTTTTTTTCTCCATAAGAAATAATTACAAATTCGCTCAAGCAAATTAAGAAACAAATTCAACTTTTTGACCTTTTTCTTTTCGGTTTATTTATTGAGAAAATTTTAATTAATTTTTTGTTGAAAGAAATATTTCAACATACATTTCTTAGGAATTTAATATCTTATAGTTTCCAAACATAGTATTCCTAAGGTGATGATTATTTAATATCCCATAACACAACCATGACAGAAACAATTTTATGCATGAACAATTATTGTATTCTTGAATATCTTTATTACATAATTGCACTCTACAACCGTCTTTATATTAAAATTTATGATATAAAAACGAAAATATAAAGGGGAATGCTTCCATATGTTTAATTTTATACAGTCATTTGCACAACAAGTTTTCAGAAACTCCTTTGAGGCAAGGAATATCAAATTTCGGATAGCACTTTTGTGAGAGATAGTTTGGTGGTGGTCCGAACTTGTAGATTCCACGGCATAACTTGTAGATTCCACATAACACTGTAGCATATTTGCATTTGAATTTGCTTTCCCATGAATATTAATACGATCGCACGAGCAGCAATTAAGACGGTTTTTGATAGGGTTTCAATATAAAGGGTGTCAAAGCCCATTTCTCACTGGATGTTTACAAGCCAAACTATCTCTTTAAGTGCGTGGAAAAAAGAAGTAACTTTTAAAAGGCATTACATAATGCAGCGCATACTAATTGGTCAATACAAACCTTCAGTCAGGATTACGGCATAGCCTCTCACACCACTTATGTTGTGTGAATTAATTTTATACAGGAGTGGCCAGACCTTCAGCTTAAAGTCAACTCCGAACTACAGATATTTTGAGAAGCTTTTCATGGCAATTTTTCCAAGAGTTTTTCCATGAAATCTGCTGAGAGAAAGTCAAAAAGTTTTTCATATTTCGTCATAATCGAGATGTTTGACCAATGGTTTGTACTACCGTGATAAGCCTCACGTCTGATAAGTCAATACACTACCCACTAGACTACGGTGACTGCACGGCATTACATCCATAAAAATAACAAATTTTTTCATATTATGGTCTCGAGATGCCATGGGCAATATTTCTTTTAAAGAAGAACTGTTATCGTCAATACAGAGGAGTACAACACACAATGGTATTTATTTTTATTCCACCAGGAACATAGTTTGAATTTCATTATATTACTTGGCTTCTCTTTTTTGTTTGCTTATAACATTAAGGTGTGACTGTTCTACAAAGTTACGGCAATAAAATGTAGAATATACTTTGTCCTTTGAAATGATAGGGCGAGGATATTGCAATGCGGTGTCAAGTTAAGAGGATTTGTGGTCAGTTTCGAAAAATGTCTTAAATCATATTTGAAATAAATCGATTTATAACGAGACTGTAGGTGTTGATTTATATTAAAGAAAAAGATATGAAATCGCTGTGTGGTTTCGTTTCTTATTTTATTGCTGGGTTTGACTTTTTGAAATTTATTGTCGTTTTTTGTGTCAAAAGGAATTTTTATTATGGAAAGGATGAAAATTTCTATTTTCTGATTGAAATTAATTTAAAATATGGCTGGAAATATTTTAAACAATGTTTTTTTCTCTATTTTTGTTCAGTTTCTCTCTTGAAAAAGAATTACAAGGAATGTTCTTTAGCTATCAGTAATAATTGATTTTGTAAGGCAACAGAGAAAACGTTTTTTTTACTTCAAAATTATTTAAGAAAAGTTTTTGTCTTTTAATGCTATAATTAGAACCACTTTCAAATCAAAATTTAAATCGTTACACATCAATTAAATAGGAAATCATAGAAACAAATTGTCATGTCATGTATATGCAGGTGGAAACATTGAAAATTTAAGCAACCGCATGTCCTGTAACCATGTATCTTATCTCGACATGTGTACATGAATGGCATTGTTGTGTATGTGTGCATATGACTGCATGTAACATGAATGAATATTTTCAGTCGTTGCACGTATTTGGTAAAGCGACAATCAGCCACTGATAACAACAGTGATTTACTCTGTACACGAATTTGCAGTGACATTAGTGGTCATAGCGAAAATGTTGCACTAACATCAATCCGTAATATTCAAAAACACTGCATACACATGCTTAGTTATTAATAGCAATAAAGGATTTGCTATCTCAGTAGGTGTATGTAATTGTAATTGCAATGAAATATTTTGTTGTAATTGTAAAGATAAGTATGTAGTTGTTATTATTAGTACGGCAACATGAGGCAAATGTGTTGTATAATAAATAAATAAATAAAGAAAAAAAAATTAAACAAAACTTGTGTAACTTATTGTTGAAACCATTGTTTTATGGGCAATTTAAATTTAATTTCGTTTAGAATTATCGGTGTTTTTGAGTTGCACTAATTGCTTAATGCTTGTGGAGTTTATAAAAGCAAATCTTGTAATAATTTAACAACACATTGCTTTAATGGACTTTTTATGGATTTTCTTTAAGAGTAGTGTCAGAAATGAAATGAAACTTTAAAATTATTAACCATTATGTGGGTGACCTGCTATAGACAGTGCTAAAATAGGTTTGCTGGGCTTAAGTAAGGGCAGTCTAAAATTAGTTATTGGTTTCATTACACGACACTGCGAGATAATATAGCTGACAAGGATCTGGAACAGATTCCAGCCTAACTATTGCAAGGTATGTTGTCGCTGCAAATATCCAGGTTAATTTTGAGGACGCTGGGCAGGAACTCCTTCGAAGGTTTGGATTTTCTGTCGAGAGCTGATATTATCGATCACCATAGATCATAAGTAGCTTAATTTTGTTGAGGAATACTTGAGGAATCGATATTGTAATCGCTCTCTCTTGTGTGTTTGCGGTCCATCTTTCTTTTCTCCGTCTCTCTATCCTCTCTTTACTTGCTATTGTCTTTTTCCATTTAGCTTATCTCTTTCACTATACTCTCTTCCTCTTTCTCTCTCTAACCAAGCCTGATAAATGATTTTCATGCGAATTTCAGACAGGTTTTCGTTGTACAAAATCAGCATTTCAAAAAACCAATCGAATAAAATCGAATGTGCACACAGGATTTTACAAAGGCTTTCAACCTGGTGTTATTTACAAAGATTTTTACGAAGTTACGCATGATTTTTAATAAAACTTGATGCGAATTTTAATTAGAATTACAGAATACTGTTTTAAATTACTGTTCTGGTTGTTCATTTCGACTTTTGTTTCCATGTGTTTATAATTGTTAATAAGGATAGTGGTGCCATACATTTTATAAAGCGTCGACAAAGGAATTTTATATTTCTTGCAAAAACATTACTTGGGAAATTAAAATATTTCTTTTTTTTTATTTACACACACGTACACATCTACCTTAGTTCTACATATTTTCTCTTTTATGTGCTTCCAAATTTATACACTCCCAGTCAATGTTTACAACACTTGCATGCAAGCCTATGTGTGGAAGTGTTGTGTTTTCTCTTTTTCTTTACTTTGCCTTTTTTTTTTTTCTTCCAATTTAAAATCGCTTTGCTATTATTCTTCTTCTACCCCACAAAGAATACCATTTTTACCTTTCGCCACTCCAGCAGACATTTCAGCTTTCGAGCTGTTTGGTTGCTTCTAATCATGTGTGTTGCACAAAGTGATAATGAAATGAATTGAATGATGCTTTGCTTTCAGACACCAGAGCGTACATGATGCAGATTAAAAATAATTTCCTGAAACAAAAAAGAGAATGTGAAGTGTGAGTGTATTGTAAAACGAAGTAAAAGTTGAATGGAATGGAGAATGGTGTAAAAAAGAAATGTACGTGCAAGTTTTCAATTTATCGATAAAAAGAAAAAACATCCCCTATTCATCAATTTTGTTTATAGCCTAGAGGCTAAGTAATTAAAATTAAAATCAAATTAATAAATTATTATGAAGAAGTTCAAAGCAATGATTTGAAATTAGATTTTTTTTATTTGTATTTAAAAAACAGTATGGTCTCGCCCACTCGAAGCGGTAAATTGCCGCAAAACTGACATGATAGGGGTCACAAGTCAAAAAGTTCCCGCTATATAAAGATTTTCCAGGCACCAGGCAAAGCAGCAAACTTTGATTTTCAAACCCATACATACATATGTGGTCATTGCAACCCTTTAATGCCGATTACGATCTAGCTTCTCGAACTACTTAAGATGTGTGTGTGAATCTTTATACATGAGTTGTGGTTCTACAGTTTAAATTTGACACTGAACGACAGATTTTTGGGAAACTTTTAATGGCAAATTTTATTTACTCTCAGAGATTTTTGCAAGAAATCTGTTGAAAGAAAGCCGCCGAAGAAATATTTTTTAAATTTCATTTTGATGCCTTATCGTTTGAACCATGGCCTCACGTGTAATAAGATCACACACTACCTACTAGACTACGGCGACTTCAAGTTTGACTAGTTGCTCATGCTCATCAGTCTTTATTTATTCTGTACCTGTTAGGAATACATCATAAGTTTTTTCACAGCATTATGAGGGCTATGACGAAAATCACATCTCATTTGAATAGCAATGGACGCAATGGAAAACTGGCAATAAAATACAAAGAATTCCAATACAAAAATTTACGACTCATAGCAACGTCTTTAAATGATTATTTTAATCCCAATGCAATCATATGTATGCGTAGCTCTAGATCACAATGCTAAATAAAATACCAACAGATAACCTGGTCGTATGAGTAATTTTTTATTTGTTTTTATAAACAGAATATCACTCATACGTTTCCCTATCAGACTTCATATATAGGGGCGGTTGAAAAAGACCTGTATACCATTTGACTTACGTACTCCTATGTTCGATCGAAGATAGTGATCTAAATCACTAGGATATGAAACCTACGAGGGTCATAGTAAAATAAATACTTGATACTAGTATTCGACTAAAAGCATGGTCAATTTGGAGCTCTGCACTCAATTTTTCAAAGATCGTAGTGAAATCCTAATTTATCTTAGTCCGTCTATGGTACCAATGAATTTTGCTGGGTTCATTACAACGATCTTTCCTGGAAGAATGAAAAGCTGGATTTCTATGTGTTCAATACTGCATTCTTCAAAGACAAAAGACCCTTATTCTCAATTTAACACAGAGGCAGATAGTTTAGAGCAAGACAAGCAAAAGAAGTTAATAAGTTAAGGAAGTTGTTGATTTGACTGATGGTTCCCTGTCGATAAATCTTGGAAAACTATTCAATAAATAGTTAAAGATACTCCAAATTACATTCATAAGCAAACATTTTAGATGACACACATTGACTTTAGCTACAATAGGTAAGTTGCCGCAGTAACCGGCTCAGACGTCTCGAACCTAACGGAAAATGAAAAACTATTTATTTTAGCAGATTCAGAAGATTTCTGGCAAATACTCTGAGAGTGAAATAAAATTTCCATGGAATTTTTTTCATAAATCTGTCTGCGAAATCAGCTTTTGGCTGTAGGTCCCACCACCACATATATAAAATTAACACACACAACATAAGTGATGAGGACAGTAAGGTTGTAATCCTGATTGAAGGTTGTAATTGACCAATTATGTTTGTATGTATGTATTTCTTTCAGCGGCCTAGAAAACTACTTTTTATCTTTAAACCTCATTTCATGCTCAAATTTGCATACCGTTCACCATTATCTAGTTTTAAGTCCAAAATCTTTAGTCTACTCCTTTATACTTACAGCTTTTAGTAGCTATAAACTGTATTGTAAGAATTAATCATCTAAGCGATATAAATCGCTGTGGTGTTAGTGGCACAAGTTGCTTTAGCTGCAGTTTTAAAAATATTCGACAAACTGCTGACACCTTATAAAATGACAGACAAAAAGAGTGTGTGTGAATATTTTTAAAGTCATGTACTGTTGTCTTAGTAACTTATCATCTGCCGAATAGAAGCAATAAAGGTAGAATTAGCCAAACGTTTCAGGAATGTGATGGACCGTCTGTTCACTTCTGGCATAAGAAAGGCAATGAGAGCGATTACCCAACCGTAATAGAATTTTCGTAAGCATTCCCGTATTTTCTTATGCTACAAACGAAAGTATTTTCAGTTATGTTCTGTGAACGTTCGGCTAATTTGACCTTAACGATTGAAACAGTAGCTAAGTTTTGTAAATGCCTTCTGTAAGAAAATCCATCAACTTAAACGTTCTTTAGAGGTATAAAGTTTTACGTGATATAATTTGCATATTTTTTCATACATTTTGTCCCCCTATTTCGTATTTATTTAAAACACAAAGCGAAAAAAAGGACAAAATTCCAACAACCTTAGCCAAAATATGTGAAAATATAAGACTTACGGGAATATTTTAAGCGATAAAGTCATAAACATCATTATCTAGATAAAAAAGAGAGTGTGGAGCAACGAAAGAAAAAGAAAAGGTACGAAGGAAGAAAACTTTCTTATTCAAATTTTTTTTCACATTCCGACTCCGTTGCCTTAAGACTGGTAGTGCTGCTACTCGCTGGAACAGTCGGTCAGACAGTCAGTTATTGCTGCTATTACCAGACTGAATTTAATTAAATCATAATCACTTCTCCTTGGACAGAATATAATTTTTTTTTTACACATTTTCTTTAATTAGAATTCCTACACCTTGTAAAAGTTTCAGTTTTATTTTTCTTTTTATTCAAATTAAGTCGAAATATTATTAACCCGAAAGGAATGGTCATAGCAACACAGCAGGATATTAATTTTTGTGGCACAAATGCTGTTTTATATTCCAAAACCTTGTGATATATTGATTGAAATTTACATCAATTAAGAATGTCAAAAAATTGTATTAAAAAGATTGAGGTTCAATGAAGCAGAGAATTAGCTGCTATTGTTTAAAGATCAGTCTGACAGCTGAGGCATGAGCCGCCTTTTGTCACATCATAGCTCAGACATCTCGAAGAGAACGAAATATGAAGAAAATATTTTCTCCCTCCAACAGTCAAGATATGTTAGGTTTGGTTTGGAGTGGTAGCTTTGATACTAAAGCTCACTTGAGCATGCATAGCAGACTGTTGTGATGCCACAGGTAAGTGTAGTTCCTGTACTATACAAATTTCATCGAACTAATTGAAGAATTTGAACAGGGGCTACACTACAACAGATAAGATTGACTAACATTGCCTTTAAAAGTTTCTCAAATTTGTCGTTCGGATTCGAAATTAAGCCGCAGGTCACGCTACTCACGTATTAACACACACAACATAAGTGGTATGAGAGGCTCGGTTGTAATCCTGACTAAAGGGTTGCAATTAACAATTAACAAAATGTTTGGAATCCAATAAGCTGAAAATCTATACAGTCGTACACCACAGTACCAGCTTTCATCCACTTTTTCGAATGGTAATGGCATCAGGAATCAACAATGATATCAGGACTATTGGCCTCTTAATGCTCAATTGTCTCTATTTTGTCGGCATAACACTTTTCTTTAACGGCTCATCACAGAAAGTAGTACAACGGTGTCAAATCGCAGCTTCTTGTCGGGCAATTGAAATCACCATTTCGAATTATTAAACAGCCGCAATAGATGGACTGTGGCATAATCCTGATGAAGCCAAACATAGCTCACATATCCAATAAGTGACTCCTTGAACCGTAAAGGATGTGCGTCTTTTATTATTAAAGAACATCGGGTGCAGGGATGCACCCGCCTCTACAAGTCGCACCAAACAGCTTAGTCGGGTGATGGTGCATTGGCACGCTGGAATCTTATGGCAAATTATGGCCAGATTTTGCTTATTTACATGCCAAAACCAGTCAAGTGAAACTGGCCAACGTCTAATCAAGCGTAAATCATGACGTTTAGTTAGAGATACATATACCACAATTGTTTTGTGACGAATAGATGACATCAGAATTTACGGATTCGGGAATAGACCGATTGGCTTTAATTTAAGCCGATAGGATAAGCCCACTTTTATAGTTGTTACATCAATATAATATTACTACATGAATCCACAAACTATACAAACAGTAATCACATGGGTATACATGTTGAACATATTGTATAAACAATACGTATGGTCTAGCTATGATAACCATAATGATGGCTTATCATTATTGTTGATTACAAAATTTTTATATTATAAAACAGCTAAAAATGGAGAAGAAAAACAAAAAACAACAATAGCAGGCATAATGAGATCAGCCTCGTTATTATGAAACACATGTATACATAGTATGAATGCATGTATATCGCGTAACATAGAAACTGAAAACAAAAACATGATGAT